>RXPK01002133.1:0-61559 GCA_004143645.1 Protaetia brevitarsis
CAACGCCTATGTAATAGCGACAACATTCCTAATTGTACGACCTACAGCATAAAAACAGAGCCAAATGTGTAGGCATGGGTAGTAGACGACTTATGATTCACTGCGTTTCGATATGTAAAACGATGTGGGTCTCGGTGTTTTTTTTGTAGTAAATCTACTTTAATGTAAGAAAATGCAGTAAATAACTAGAAAAAAAATTGATCTTAAAAAATAGAGAGAATAAATACATCAAAGGCGCATACTTATGCCTGCCCGACTACTCGGTTAGCACAATTCGAATTTTTATTTACTTACCTTAAATATAATATTGTATACAAACAGATGTTTTGTTTTCTTTACAACATCCTACAGTTACAAATAGGTTTGTGTTTTTAATCCAATTGATTCACAATGATTGTTTTCATAACTATTTTTAATTCGCCGCCCTTTTTTTCGATATTAACATAATGAATAATTAATATTTATATAAACTAATACATTAATTATAATTTAAACCTGCATTTTGTATTTATAGCTATCACTACTGGTTCAATTTAGCACTAATGCAAATTTTGTATTTCTTTTGAAAAAATATTGTGAGACTTTTGAGGTAAAAATCTTTGAAACTAGGGAATTTATAATCGAATATTATATTATCTTGCTATTATAATTAATGGCAACATACCATATACTAATAACTAATAAAAATATTTCTGACGAGTGTAGAGCTTTTCCTTCAAATATCTGATAATCTGATATAAAAATCATGGTTTTGAATGCATCCTCGCCATATCTCCTTTATTATTTAATGTTAAAGAAGGAAGCCGGAGCGAGTTAAAAAAAATGATATGAATCATCATGACATTAATTAGATTAAAAAATATAAGCATTTTGGGTACGCTGCAGGGAAAACAAACATGCATTTCTGTCAATAACGAAAATTACACAAATTTCTCTGCATTAATAAATTAATTGGCGCAACACCACTTCACGAAAAGTGGAAGTAGTAATAATCCTTATATATATTGTTTAATAATCTTGCATAGGGGCTGTCGCAATTTAGTTAATGTGTTCAGTAATATTGAAAAAAGTGTTTCATTCATAACGGAGGTGTGCTTTACTGATTTTCAGTATAGCTAAATACTTTAAATGTCTTCATGCGATCCATTTTGATAGTTTCATTATTTATTGCATACGTATAAAATGGAATAAAAGTAATAAACCATTGATATTGCTATTTATTGTATAATTAACATGCTTTGGTTTAGTTCCAATCATAGTTCAACTGTAAAATGAAAATACCTTTTTAAAACATTTAATAACACTACAACTAATTCGAAATACTTCAAACATCAAATAAATTTCATTCCTAGGCAAGAAAACAAATACATAAGAGATGCAGTCAACTTCGCACATTAATAAATCCAGTCTAAGCTTTTTAAAATAACCGACAGAGAGACCCGCACATCTGTGTTTACATATTTCGAAGCGGCCAGTTACTGCTAAATCCGTCTACTATCCACGTTAAAATATGGGCTCTATTTTACCCTGTAGGTCGTACAATTAGAAAGTGTCGCTAGTGTACGTCAATAAATGTCCCAACATTAGGAACTTACCTTAATGGATATCTCTGGAAAGTATAGCGTGCCATTTTGAAATAAAACTTTCAAGACACTATGAAACTACAGCCTACCTTAAAATATTTTTATTGCCTAGGTAATACTAAAATACAAGAGCAATATAAAAAACAGTTTGTAACTTGAAAAAAAAAAAAAGAAAAGCGATTGAATATTAGTGTATAGGAACTTTTTTTGTTATTTTTCGTTCCTCTATCTCGTGGTGCTATGCATTGTAGTTTTTTTATGTCACCCTGTATATTTGGCAAAATCAAAAAAAAAAGTTTTTGTTCCCTGTTGAACATTTTTCATAACTGCTCTTATATCAGAGCCATTTCTTCATAATTACGACAAAAGTTATTTTGCGAAGGCGGAGGTGGTAACGTATTGCTGTGGACGAACACATTGTATTCGCGAGTTTTTTTTTTCTTGTTCAATTCTATAAGCCTTTCTCAATGTTGCGAGAAATTTCCAATTGTTTTCATTGTATAAGCATTTAATTTAATGTTTTGGATTGTTTAATTTATTTATTTAAATGTTCAGTTTGTTTAAATTAATTTCACTTTTTGATTTGTTAGTACTTGCTCATGTAGCTCATGTCCTTCTTAGAAGTTTTCTTCTATGATCATTGTGCGAGGCATAGCGCACGCGGCTGTAGAATTTTATATGTATGCGATTGTTTAACCCTGTGAGGCCAGTTCCTTGACAAGATACCTGTATAAGTAGACGTAAATTTATATTGTTAGCTGCCATTTTGGTATTTCATTTTGATTTAAAGATTTGTTTCGTTAATTTTGATTTATTTGATCCATCAAGGAACTCGCTATATAATAATTGGTATTATATTCTTGTGTACACAAATTAGATATAGGATCACTTATTATTTCGTGCAGGAAGATATATTTAGTTAAAAGAGTTTGATTTTTCGTTTTTTTTATTTAGCTGTTTTGTAATTATTCATTAATCACCTCGAGTTGGGTGAATAGAAGCTTTGTGCTTGCTTTTAGTTTTCATTTTTGTAAATTTTAAGTGTTCCACGAATTTAGGTTGTTTTAATTTGAAACCACGTGGATTTTTGTGAAAAAAAGGATTATCTTCCTGAACAAATTTGTTTTTTTTTTTGCTTTATTAAAGGATTTAGCATTGTCCTTTTGTAATTTAGAGTCTAATGCAGTTTTTGATTTCGACCAGAGCCCTAAGCTCATGCTTTTTTTTCTGCAATTTGTAACTAAATGTTTTTTTCTTGTTTGTTAATTAACGTCATTCAAAATTCTATTCTTTTATTTTTGAATAAACCTTTTCAATTTTTGGGGTAATTAAAGAAAGTCAGATTTCTTTCACCCACAATTTACTCTTCGTGATTAGTTTTAGTTTACTGAGTTTAATTGTTTTGCGCCCTTTTATTTTTTTTTTTTTTTCCATTGAGCTAGCCAATTTAATTTTTCATTTTTAAATTCTTTTTGCATTTTCTTTTGTACCTTCAGCATACAGCAGTATGTGCACTACTTGTTTAAAAAGGTATTTACACTTTTCTAAAGAATCCACATAAATGTCAGGTATAAAGTGAATAAATTTTATAGGAAAAGCAAAAACCTCTTGATTCAAAATGCTTAGAGTTAGGACCAAAATTGAATCAATTATCGATATGCTCCATACTTAAAAGAATAAACTGCTTGAACAAAAAATATACTATTTCCGAAGAAATGAAATTATATTCGTTTTGAAGGTAATATCAAATCGTGTTGGCAATATTGAAAACGCAAAAACTTTTAGTTTAATGCAATTCCTTTTAAATAAAAAGGATACTTCTATCAGTGTGTATCACATTTTTTTGCTAACACCAATTTTCTTTCAATCTATCTTATAGCTAATTGTAAGAAATCACTGTTGATCGCAATTACTATTTCAGTCCCACAGAATGACACTTACAATTAGACCCACATAATTACTCACGTTATGCACGCCAAACCGTTCACTCCATTCATATTCATACCGCAAGAACCGCAAATACCTTCTCTACACGATCGTCTGAAGGTCAGAGTGTGATCCATGTAACCCTTGATGTATAGCAGTATATCCAAAAACATCCTGCCACACCTGTTAATGCAAATAATTCAAATTTTCCGTCAGTTCTGTTTCACGTGGTATTGGTATAGCAGCTACTATATCTACCTACTTGCTCATATCGACCGAGTATTCCTGCATCTTCGGTTTCGCATCCGGCTCATTTGGATCGTAGCGGTAGATTTTGAAAACCTTGGTTCCTAAATCTTTACTACGACACGACGAGACGCTGAAGCAACGGAAGAACTAAAAGTAGATATAAAAAGCCACAGTTGGACAATTACGTGATATGCGCATGCGCTGTTTGTCGTACGCGATTTCTATACTCGTCGCAAAGTGATTATTAAATATCTGATAAAATTTTCGTAGTATTAAACTTACATCTTTCCTCACACGTTGGAATTGGTGATTCCTGGTAAGTGTGGCTAGTTTACTCATTTTTCTTCTTAAAATCCGTATTTCTTTTAATGATTCATCGCAAATAAGATATAAATGACATATTATATAACTGTCAAAATAATACCATATGCTTTCAAATAGTTTCCTTGCTTAAAGTAGGCCATGATTTTTTTTTATTCGTTGGTCATAGTGCATGCGCGCACTAATCACGTTGACAGTTTGTACCTTAAAATTTATAATTCTTATATCGAAATATTGTTGCAAGAAAGCTATTGCTTGTGCCGGTGCATTAACTTACTGAAAAAATCCTTCTGTAAGTTCACTGATAATTCGTTTCGATATCTTTCAGCGGTTATTCGTTCGTTAAAAAATATAGGACGAATGATTCGTCTCCTTGAAACTGCTAGTCAGAGGCCTATTTTTTACGGATGTAATGAAGTTTCTACGAATTCGTGAGGGTTTCTGGCTACCACATTCTCATGTTTTGCTTATTTAAATAACCAGAAAGATGGAACCAAACCTCATCAGAAACAAAGCATTTATCGAGAATTAATGTAATGTAAAAACCATTGACAGTAGTGTGTTGTCGTATCAAAAATCTACCTGCGTGAGTTCATGAACTGTTTGAATTTTATACGGAAATAACCCTGTATTTACTGTCATGGGCTTGATAGGCCCAAATAACAGCTCAAACAGTAACACAGATTTGACTAAAATACTTATATTTGTTGTAATAGAATTTATGTTTATTTGTATTATATTTTGAGGTTATTTTTTACTATTTATAATATAACATAAAGCAGAACACAAAAATGGTTATATATTTGCAAGCGTAATCAGGTTTGTACTCGCAAGCAAACAAGTTTGCGCTCGCAAGCGTGTCTAGGTTCATAGATACGAAGTAAATGCAAGTCGTAACTTGCAAATAATAACTCGTATAAAAGCACGCTAAGCCCAAGTCGATTCATTCTAATATTGTTTGGTGTAAAGTGAACGTCAACTGTTGCAATGGCTTCCACTTCAAAACGAATCCGTTACAGGGATAAAGATTTCGAAGAAACTCTTTTACGTCGGACAGATGAATGTGATGCTAGGTTGTCTGGAGAAAGTGAAATTTCTGATAATGAAGAAACAGATAAAATAAAACCTTCAGATCAAGATTCAGATTTTAAACTGGAATCAAATGCTAGTGACTCATATAGTAAAGAAGATGAATCTAGTGAACAAATTTGTGGACAAGTACAAAATGACTGTTTGTTGCTCGGAGTGGTGTTTGGCAAAAAAGTTGAACCACCCCGGGAAAAACTCTACGTTGCAACATTATCCGCTCAGCACTGGTCTAATAAAAAAAGGATTATGTGCTACACCATTAGATGCTTTCATTTATTTTGCTACTGACACTATTTTGGAAAAAATTATCATATGCACAAATTTGGAAGCCAAGCGCGTGGAAGGTTCGAAAAATAGACAGTGGCAAGACGTGGATAAGTGTGAAATGCTTTTTGCATTTTTTGGGATAGGTAATACAAGCAGGGGTTCAAAAAGTTGGGACGTTTCATTTAGGGATTTGTTTTCTAACCAATGCTCAAATCCATTTATTCCGAACAATGACATTGAGACGGTTTGAGAGTATTAGAAGATTCTTACGTTTTGGATGACAAACGAACAAGACAAGCTCGTTTGGAACAGATAAATTGGCACCAATTTCTTTCTGTATGGAACTTGTTTATTCAGCAGTGCCGACATGTATTGTTCCTGATACAAACGTGACATTGATGAGCAACTCGTTTCATATGGTGGCAAAAGTCCATTCGCTCAGTATATGCCTAGCAAACCGGCCAAATACGGTTTGAAAATATTTTGGATGTTGAATCCGTGTCCGGATTTGCCATAGATGGAATTATATACGTGGGACATCAGCCTGGAGCAGGTATACAAAGAAATCTTGGATTTGACACTGTAAAAACATTGGTTAGCACCATTCACAATACTGGCTTCAATCTTACAGTAGACAACTTCTTCACAAGCCTAGAAGTTACCAAATATTTACTTTTAGACAAGCAAATCACTCTTGGAACACTCAGGAAATATAAACGTGATGTACCTAACGAAATGAAAAAAGATAAAGAATAGATCCGTTTTTTCTTCATTATTTGGTTTTTATACAAATATTACAATGGTTAGTTATGTACCTAAAAAGAAGAAAAGTGTCGTTTTACTTAGTAGCATGCATAATACCGCTGATGTACGAAAAGATCAAAAAAGTAAGCCTGAAATTATACGCTGCTACAATAAAACCAAAGGCGGAGTTGACGTTATGGATCAACAAGTACGAACTTATAGTTGCATGGTATGGCATGTTTCCACTGACAACTGAACTTCTTGAGAAAGCTTTGGAATTGACTTGATAAGTGAGTTATCCATTCGACTTTGAATATCTTCTACGCAATTTGTATATACAAGCATGAACATGACTTAAAAGCTGTGCGTACGTAATTGACACATTAGGAAACTATCGCCGGACATCCTGCATGCACTGATTAATGGAATAAATCCATTAGATCAATAAATTGAATTCAGGTATACCATGTGATTCAAAATGATTGTCGTAAGAAAAAAACTGTTTTCCGGAAAAATTTATCTATACTTATTACCAATTTAATGAGTAAAGTTAGCTACATACAAATTTCATACATTAATGCCCGGTAACATAAAGCGTGTGTAACCAAGTGATTAGTTAATCATTTGTTAGCACTAACAAATTGTTAAGTAAAAGTTGCGTAACATAAACTTAACCATTTGTTAAATGTCGAGTAATTAGTTAACAACTGATTAATGGCTGTTGTAAACTAGTTAACTGTAAATTTACTAAAATTGATAGTTCATTTTGTTCCGATAGAGAGCCAACTTGAAACTTTGACGTTTTCACCTAGAAATTCAGTAATTGCGGTTTTGCTTCCAGCTTATGTCAAGTTTGTTATAACTATTATAACCAAAACGGATATATGGAATGATTAATCATCTTCCTCCAATGAAGAACTATTCGATATACTAGACAACATATATGATAGACCCATACCCACGACTGCTCAGAGAAGAATCACGAAAATATAAGAAAAAAGGCAAATAAAACAATGATTTAGTCGTGTTGATTGTTCTTTTTCATAAAGTTGTATAATTGTAAATAACTGCTCTTTCATCCTTAACCCAGTAGTACTATGACAATTAAATTCAGATGTAATTTGTGCTCACACTTCGTTTTTTTTTTTTTTTGTTTAATAGATACTCCATCCGTTTTTTTTTATTTTCAACTACTCCTTTATAATTTTCAATGATCGCTAACAACGTGTGTTTCTCTTGTACCGTAAAATTTGTAGCTCTTCTTACGGCATCCTGCATTTCCTACTCATTACGATGCATAGTCTCAAATTTAGTGATAATATTGTCAGAAATCAAATGTTGAAATTACACCTACCTAGCCTCCATAATTATAAAAATGTAATGTAATAATTACTAAACGTATATATTTTAAACTTACTGCTACTATCTTATTCCAAATTAATTGAACAGTGAATTAAAAATGAAAATTCTGTCAAAATGTCAAATAGATTCGCCGCCTAAGCATTACATGTAACGCCATCTATTGATACAATCATGCACGGTAACTTTCGTTGGATATTCGGCACATTTCGTGCTTTGGTAAATCTTAACAAATGTGTAACTACCGGAATAGCGGTGGTTAAGTTAACAACTGATTTAACAAATGATTATCTCCTAACAAACCTTTATGTTACTGATTTTTGTTGTTATCCATTGATTAACTTTGACAAATGGGTAACTATTGTTTATGTTACCGGGCATAAATGATTTTTCTTGACATTTAGCGACATTGGCGTGCGTGTTGTAGTATCTTTCGATTATTTATCTTATAATTTATTTTCAAATTGTTTATATTTACATCTAATATCACCAACAATAGTATTTCTGAATACTGTAAGAAAATACGGGAATTTATCTGTGGTAATAGCCTCAGCACAGCGTAAAAAATCAATATTAACATTAAGTGAAATAGTTTATTACATTTATAATTTTATAGGCTTACCCACAGACTACCTCCAGACGACGAACTCAATGTAAATCAAGATGCCGTTTCGGATTTTTTTTCTCTCTCACAAAAATACAAAATTTAGGTAGATGGCGCTTCAGTGTTTCCCGCTTAATTTCAAAAAGTATATACTCATCATTGGTATTTATTTTAGAGGACAAAGTGTCTAAAGATTGTATTTGACTATATTCATCATCATCATAGTCCAATACAATCATTAAACACATTACAATAATTTTTTAAAACTTTATTTCTTCGTACTCGTAAAGGCATAACAAACTAAAGATAATATAACTCGTTGATTTTATTTTTCTCATTTACAAAATATTAATACATAAAAGAAGTAGCAGAAGCTATTTTGCTTTCCACGACAGCTTGGTAGGTAAGTTTACATCAATATATGTAAGTATTTGTCCGTCTGTAAAGCCGCTTAACAGTTCGAAATTTTTGTATTGCGTGCAATAAAAATAGCGCATACTCTATTTCGTGTATGCACCGCAATACAAGTAAAATTGCACCCAGCTGATTGAAATCCATTGAATGCGCATGCGCTTCTCTATTGTATGCAATTTTTATTGCACGTAATACAAAAAATTGTGAACTATAAACCGGCCTTTATAGACGGACAAATTACTTACATATATTGATGTAAACTTACCTATCAAGCTGTCGTGGAAAGAAAATAGCTTCTGCACTTCGGTTTAGAACGACCACAAACTATGCAAAACGTTTTCGCAAAATATGTCACAAATGTCACTATTTTTGAAACAATTTCGAAAAACAGCAATATACCTATATTGTAATGCATCTATTGGTAAAAATGAAACCTTTTATATTACAATACGAGGCGCCATCTCTACTACTATCTCGTTTATAACATGTTGTCGACAGATTTCTATAAAGTCTTTTAAACAGCGCCTCTACACAAATTTTGAGTTTTTTGAAAAAAGATAACCTTATACTATATTTTCATTAGGTAGAAAAGAATAGAGAGAGCGGTACATATCTGAATGCGAGTTCGTCGTCTGAGGGTAGTCTGTGGGCTTACCATACACTTCAGCGCAATGAGCTGTCAAAAGAAAGTTACATTTTCATCCCTATAAAGTTTCTACGGTACAGGATTATTACCATTAGATCACGATAGGCGATTGGAATATTGATATTGGTTTAATAACAATTTAAGGGACCATGACTTGCTAAACAAATCATTTTTCTCGAATGAAGCCTGGTTTTATCTAAAAGACTATATCAATTTACAAAACTATTGTATCTGGTCTGCAGAAAATCCACACGAATTTCGAGAAACGCAATTGCATCCCGTAAAAGTTGGAGTTTGGTTAGCTATGTCCAGGCAACGAATAATAGGGCCAATTTTCTTCGAGGAAACTGTAACAGCCCAACGTTACCAACAGATGTTGGAATTGTTTATTGCAGAGTTACAAGAAAATGAGCTTGAAGCAGGTTATTTTCAGCACGATAATGCTCCAGCACATACTGCTCGACAAACCTGCCAATATCTTCAACAGTTTTTTGCTGACAGGTTCGTTAGAGCAGAAAGATGGCCACCAAGATCGCCTGATCTAACCCCAGTAGTACTTCATGTTCGGCTATCTAAAAAATAGGATCTATAGAAACCGCATGCATACCATAGAAGAACTGAGAGATGGAGTTTTGTCACTTAATAATTATACTAATTGTATGTTATAATTTAAAGTAATAAATAAATTTAGTTAAACACCAGTCAGTACTGAATTGTAAAATCATAATTTAGTAAAGTTAAATTAATTACATTTCATTTTTACAAGCAGAAACACCAATCCATAGTCGTTTAATAATGCGAGTTCAAATAGGTGACGTTTCCCTTATTTATGACAGATCCGTTTACTTTCTTATGTTCACACACTGATTTAGTTCAACCTTCATTACAAACACGCGGCATATACCTACACCCTGTTACTATCTATAGGAGCGGAATTGACAATCATTTTGAATCTCTGTGTATTTCAAAGTTCGCGTACAGTTTCAGGGGTAATGAAATCCTCCCCCACTAATGGTCTTCTTGTTCAGAAGAGTGACATTCCTTTACATATTAGAGCTGAAAAATATTTAGCTATAAAATAATAAAATGTCCTCCTTTGTCCTGGGATTTTAGTGCCAACAAGATTGAATAATTTATTTCCATATTATGCAGGGATAAATGCTTCTAACAAATTTTTAGGAGTCTTACAGGTGTTATTCATCTTCTATTTCTTTTTATATCACTTATTCGTACTATCGGATTCCTTATATGACAGATGTAAAACACCTAACTTAACGTCAAGTCGCCTAAGTTCTAGAAATTGATCAATAAATTGCCAAATGTAAAACCAGCTTTTGGTATGTCACTGACAGCTGTCACAATGTAAAAGTATCCAATCTTACTAAAGAATTTCCTTTAGAAACAGCCTACTTTAATAATTAGGAAAGTGTTTGACAGCATGGTATATAATAGTACAGAAAAACAACATTTTGCGAGCACCATCAGCAACAGTAGACTATCGCGGTTTCCCTATTGTCCCCAAATAGCCCGCGGTGTCGGCAACTATTGAAGTGAGCACTTCCACGCGGACACCTGTTCCATCGGTAGCCTCCCTCTCCCCCTCCCAACCACCCCTCTCGCGCTACCTCGCCGAGTTCGACAATCCCACAGAGAAAATTAGTATCACTGGGGCCCCCGGGTGAATCACAAAAAACGAATCGAATGGCACAAGTGGAGCGCGGACCCAATAAAAAATATATATTAACGCCAACAATGGCGGCCTGGTATTTAATAGTCGTCCGGCATTATAGTAGGCCGATGGTAACAAATGAGTATCGATATTGAGAGTCTTACAAATCGGCGTCTGTGTGTGATATGAGGAGGCCAGCCGCCAAAGGGAAGATATTGTTAATTAACAGGTTATACGACTGGATTGGATTTTTTTTTTTTTTGATGATGGTGTGAGGTTATGTTGTTTGTTGTTGTATGTACGTGTTGAACGACATGATGCGTTTAAAAAGGACGCGACTCTTGTTGTTTGTCGCTGGAAAGTGGAAAGACGCGAGTTGAGGTTGGTTTCGAAGAGATTATTGATGAATGTCTTCGGTCACCAAGTTAGTGGGAGACTAAAGTTTAAATACACCGCATAAATATCACCTGAAACAGAAAATAAAGCATTTTAACACAAATGTAAGTATGCAGTTTACTTATAGTTCAAAATTCTTTTCTCTAAATTTTACAACAATATTTTTACAGAATATTACGAAATGATTTACAAACATTCAGCATGACAGAAATACTCTAAACTGTTGTACTGGTAATGCTGCAAGCTTTTCCTGTGTAGCAGATTCAGTATCTCTGTCATTATAACAACGCGTCTTCAACTGCATATGTTTACTTCAAAATGGTGAACACATTAAAATTTTAAATAAAAAGTTCATTTACTATAACAGACGAGGTACGTCATTACTTGCAAATTCGGGCCATGCAATACCATAAAATATTAAAATAACCAACTAACATATAACTTATTCATGTTCAATTAAAGATACTATGTTGGTGCCTACTGCTTTTTAAATTGCATGCTTGTCACATCTTCCCAATGTATTCCCACCAATTTAGTTATTGCTGTCAACTGTCAAGAGGGTTATATTCTGCATTTGCAGTAAAGTGTGGGAATTTGCGTTTATACTTCCTATATATTTATTTAAAATAAGTAGTTATTACAACTAAATCATACCGAAATCATTGTGTAAACAATCGAAGGAGTTAATAGTTTCGTTAATTGTGTACTTCGACGCAGAACGCGAGAACAACGGGCCATTACTCCCGTTAACTTTCGTGCGAGGAGTATAAAATCCATATATTTTTAATGTCATATTCTTTACAGTATTTCGTTTTTAGAGAGTAACGAGTGCTCTAAATATTCATCTTGCAAACATAAGCAAAATGTCATTCATGAGTAAACAAGGAATTACATTCACTAACCCAAAACGAAAATGCATACGAAATAAATGTTGTAAAAATTGATTATTCTACTCATTGTCAATGTGCTATTGGAAACACAATTTATGACATGTACGAAAACAGTGAGTATATACAAATATTGTTTACAGAAGTGGTTCTTTCACTTACATTTTTCAGACTAACGTAGCACATTAAACATTTTCAACAGTGCTCTTAAAGAAAAATACATTTTCTATGGTTGAAACACATTGTTGTGGTAGATATTATTTGTTCTCAAAGAAAAGGGAGTTTGTTATGAAACGATGGATGAAATATAGCAGATCGGAGGATGCATACAATTGTATAAAGCGGATTGAATTTAAGTCTGGAAATTTGACGTACTTAGTGTATAACATATTCGAAACGAAATTTAGAAGTAGTAAATCAGAGAGATTGATTTTGATAGAGAAGAAACGTGCATACTAATCGTTACTGTTAATACTTTAAGCGATAATGGTCCCAATTAAATTTATTGTACTCACTTGTGCTTTTTTTGTTATTTTTTCCACTGCTATCATGATTAAAATACTTTAAATCTTGATTTTCAAAAAGAATCATGACTAATATTAACGGTATATGTTATTTTTAAGAGTTTGTTTATTCATCTGTCAAAAGTGTTTGACAGTTAAATAACCTAAAGATTTGTTTACGTTTTGACGAACAGAAAATTTGCAACACGATCGTGACGTCATAGCAAACTGACTCACGTAGTACCTCGTCTGTTATAGTAAATGAACTATACCTGGGTCGTAGATGATCACAATTGTTTACAAATTCTTCATATAGTTTTTGGGCCTGCTCAAAGAATAGAACGCGTAAAGACATCAAACTATCTAAAAAATATTGTCTGCAATTCCAATAATATTAATTTTATTATGCATTTTCGCATATCAAAAGAGATAAACATATGAATTAATCAATAAATTTAGAATGTGGCGGTTTTATTACAAATAATAACGTACAAATAATCAACTGACATACGTATATGCACTACCTTTGAAGTTAGGGCAGGTGGTAGTGCAGTCAACTGTTGCACTGAGTACCGATGTAAAAAAACGACGTATTTGACGTCAATCTGACTTCACTTCTACTAAAAAGACCGCTTTATGTACACTATCTGAACTAGTGTAGCCAGCTCAGCTAAAAAGAACAAATCTTTAAATGTTTCAATAAAAAAAAAATATATGTATAACAGCCTTGTATCTGTGTAGATACAATTCTCAATCAGCTGTTCTGTAAAAACAACAACATAGACTAGAACAGTATGCTTCTAATGCAACTGCATTGAGTTTAAGCGCGAAATTTGAATTTGAATGTCAGCTATAAATTATCCTTTTCTTATTTTATATTTACAGAAGGGCAGGTTTCATAATAAATGTCACTTTAGCACTTTAACAAAGGTCTGTGTATGACAACTTTAAATTAGTTTAAGTGATTTTAAAACTTTAAAGTGACATTATGAAAATCACTCTAAATATAAGCAAATAAATTGACTCACCCTGCACATTCCAAACAAAAATTTTCGCCAATCTAACGCGAAATATTAGGGAACGAAACTTTATTATCTATCTGATATTCATTTCTATTTTCTCGTCGGAATCTTAAATAACCTAACGATTTGTTTACGTTTTGACGAAGAGAAAATTTGCAACACGGTCGTGACGTCATAGCAAACTGACTCACGTAGTACCTCGTCTGTTATATAGTTCATTTATTATAACAGACGAGGTACTACGTGAGTCAGTTTGCTATGACGTCACGACAGTGTTGCAAATTTTCTGTTCGTCAAAACGTAAACAAACCGTTAGGTTATTTAATTGTCAAACACTTTTGACAGGTGAATAAACAAACTCTTAAAAATAACATTATCGTTAATATTAGTGATGATTCTTTTTGAAAATTAGTATTTAAAGTATGTTAATCATGATAGCAGTGGAAAAAAATAACAAAAAAGCACAAGCGAGAACAATAAATTTAATCGGGACCATTATGGCTTAAAGTATTCACAGTAACGATTAGTATGCAAGTTTCTTCTCTATCCAAACCAGTCTCTCTAATTTACTACTTCTGAATTTCGTTTCCAATATGTTGTACACCAAGTACGTCAAATTTCCAGACTAATTTAATTCAATCCGTTTTATACTATTGTATGCATCCTCCGATCTGCCATATTTCATCCAACGCTTCGTAACAAACTTCCTTTTCTTTGAGAACAAATAATATCTACCACAACAATGTGTTTCAACCATAGAAATGTCTTTTTCTTTAAGAGCACTGTTCAAAATGTTTAATGTTATGTTAGTCTGAAAAATGTATGTGAAAGAATCACTTCTGAAGCAATATTTGTATATACTCACTGTTTTCGTACATGTCATAAATTGTGTTTGCAATAGCACATTGACAATGAGTAGAATAATCAATTTTTACAACATTTATTTCGTATGCATGTTCGTTTTGGGTAAGTGGATGTAATTCCTTGTTTACTCACGGATGAAATTTTGCTTATGTTTGCAACATGAATGTTTAGAGCACTCGTTACTCTCTAAAAACGAAATACTGTAAAGAATATGATATTAAAATATATGGATTTTACACTCCTCGCACGAAAGTTAACGGGAGTAATGGCCAGTTGTTCTCACGTTCTGCGTCGAAATACACGATTAACGAAACTATTAACTCCTTCGATTGTTTCCACAATGGTTTCGGTATGGTTTAGTTGTAATAACTACTTATTTTAAATAAATATATACCAAGTATAAACGCAAATTCCCACACTTTACTGCAAATCCAGAATATAACCCTTTGACAGTTGACAGCTATAACTAAATTGGTGCGAATACATTGGGAAGATGTGACAAGCATGCAATTTGAAAAGCAGTAGGCACCAACATAGTATCTTTAATTGAACATGAATAAGTTATATGTTAGTTGGTTATTTTAATAATATGGTATTGCATGGCCCGAATTTGCAAGTAATGACGTACCTCGTCTGTTATGGTAAATGAAGTATAGCAACCCATTTTCAATAATAACATTTATAGGCGTTCCTGCATAGTTCCATAACCTATACAAGCTTAACGAGCGATTATTTTGGCACGGCCTTCTCGATGTTTGGCCGGACGACGACAAAAGAAATATTCGAAATAACAAACAGGCACCGTGACACTTCCATAACACGCTTAGGGTGTATACATAGAGATATATACCTGAAGAGACCAGGCTATCCGTGTAAGAGATAAATATCTGGGACCCGAAGTTAATCTACCATTTGACAAGTCGACTTTTGTAATCATTTTTGTTGTGTCGTTTCGGAGTACAGCGGAATAGGTTGTCAAGAGGCAGGTTAGTAGATAGCAGTGCTTTTATCTCCTTGTTTTTTGGGGTGTTTTTCTTGCCTTTATCTGCGTTCTATTACGAAGCTAATTTCGTTGTTTCGTGAATCAGATACGGTAAGCTGTTACAAACTTACATCTCGAGATTCTAACCTCAAAGTTTTCTCAGCAAATTGAATACTTGTTATGAATTGTAATTTAATGAAGATTGGTGTCGGTGGTGGGCGAGTATAAATTCGGCTATTAGGAAAAACTTAATTACGACGAACGGATGCATCGTGTTTACGCGACGGAACTAACGAAATTAAAGTGAAATCAAGAAGGGTTGTAAGTTCGCTTCCTCGGCGGTGATATAGCTGAGTTGGGGTGGCGAACGTCGACGCCAGGGGTGGTTATTAAAACTCATCGCCGCCTGGGGATCGTTTCATTAAGATCCCGCTACAGCGATATTATTAAATCGAGCCGCGCCCGTTCCCACAATTAAAAACGGCTTAATTGAGTTACGAGCTCCATTGAATTAACGTGAAAAATATCGCCTAACACACACCGTAGGTACCACACATGTTTTTGTATATGCCAACAGTTTATTCACCAGTAACACATAGTCACACTCATCATAGAATATCCATATTGTACAAAATATTACTGGAACATTTAAGAGATCTTTTTTTGCAACTATTCTAGGAATAATTTTATGTACATATTCGTAGAATATTCTGATAATTGGAATAAGTAAAAAGGTCTGGAAATTTCAAAATTTCGTCTTCTTGTGCTATACTTGTACCACAGTATAAAACTAAACAGTAGTTTCACTTAATGTCGGCACCTTTGATCTTTCTTTGCAAATTTAACACATACTATTTCAGGTACACAGCTGAAATAGTTTTTACCAGGGCTCAGCCGCAGTATATTATAGTAAGGACATGTTCGCAAAAACCATTGTTCTTGAGTGGTCCGTTTTGAATGACCTTCAAGCCCAGCTGCCATTTTGTAAAGCTGTTGTCGGGAATTTTCAAACGTGTAGAATAATTTATATTTTAAAGGAAGTAGAAAAATAGATTAAAAAATACACAAATTTATGCGTTTTTTATTCTGATTTTGTTGCAAATATTTATGAACAGTTTATAGTAATAGAAAACACCATTCCAGTAAAATAATGTTTGATTAAGTGATACACATATTTGCAAGTGTTTTACGATAGTTATGTTCATATTCTTTCCTTTTTGTGAAATAAATCTTTGTTTATATTTTTATAGTGTAAAAGATTCTTCCAGGAATAAATATGTTGTGGTTCTTTCTCAAATAAATTAATAAAAATGCAACAGCATCGGTGGAAGGGACTTTCAAATTTCTGACACGAATACAATTAGGGTTCCAGAGTTATGACTATATCGTTCTGTGCGATACAAAGATTGTTCCTTTCTATTCGACTACTTCATTTCTAACATCCAAGCCTGCACTGGTTTATCAACAATAATGTCCGGGGGTGCACAAATGGATAGAGTTCAGACGTAGACTATATAATATCGAATTGTCTATAATATGAATAAATGCGATTAAAATTTATGCCAATATAATGCAGTTCAAACCAAAATCACATTATTTTAAAAAGTGAACATAAAATGTCTTAGGTTAGTTACTGCGATAAATAGCAATCTAGCTTAAAATGTGTATCTAACAAATAAATTGATTTAATGTGACTTAGGAATCTCTGCACAACCATAATAGTTCTTCTTATTCATGTACTTTCTTAATTCTTGTCGTATCATATACACAAAGATTCAAAATGATTGTCAATTCCGCTCCTATAGATAGTAACAGAGTGTAAGTATATGCCGCGTGTTTGTAATGAAGGTTTGAACTAAGTCAGTGTTGGAACATAAGAAAGTAAACGGATCTGTCATAAATAAGAAAAGCGTAACCTATATTTGAACTCGCATTATATAAACGACTATGGATTGGTGTTTCTACTTGTAAAAATGAAACGTAATTAATTTAACTTTACTAAATTATGATTTTACAATTCAGTACCAACTGGTGTTAAACTAAATTTATTTATTACTTTAAATTATAACATACAATTGTATAATTATTAAGTGACAAAACTGCATCTCTCAGTTCTTCTATGGTATGCATGCGGTTTCTATAGATCCTATTTCTTAGATAGCCGAACATGAAGTAATCTAATGAGGTTAGATCAGGCGATCTTGGTGGCCATCTTTGTGCTCTAACGAACCTGTCAGCAAAACTGTGAAGATATTGGCAGGTTTGTGAGCAGTATGTGCTGGAGCATTATCGTGCTGAAAATAACCTGCTTGAAGCTCAATTTTTCTTGTAACTCTGCAATAACAACTTCCAACATCTGTTGATAACGTTGGGCTGCTACAGTTTCCTCGAGAGAAATTGGCCCTATTAATTCGTTGCCTGGACATAGCTAACAAATCACTATTTCACTTAATGTTAAGTATTGATTTTTTACCTGTTTGTTGAGCTATTACACAGGTAATTCTCTTATTTTTCTTACAGTATTCGGAAAATATTGTTGGTGAATATTAGATGTAATATAAACGATTTAAAAAAATTATGAGATAAATAATCGAAAGATACTACAACACGCACGCCAATGTCGCTAAATGTCAAGAAAATTCATTTAATGTATGAAATTTGTATGTAACTAACTTCGCTCATTAAATTGGTAATAAGTATAGATAAATTTTTCCGGAAAACAGTTTTTTTCTTACGACAATCATTTTGAATCACATATGGTACTATTTCAGGTACACGGCTGAAATAGTTTTTACCAGGGCTCAGCCGTAACCTAGCTCCCTCTGGTTACAGCCCTGACCCTCATTGTCATTATCCTACTGATTACACGACGGTGTTATAGCTCTTTCTAAATTCCGTGGATTACATTCAAGAATCAAGATATATTTCGCGTATTTTACGAAGTACTTTGTACATATATCAAGTCTGCTGCGGTAGATTCGAATGGCGCAATTTGCCGAGTAAATTGGATATTGTGTTCGGTTCGCGTCTTGTTGTCCGAATAAATGAATGCGTCTCATCAGGCACGTGTCCGCTCCCACTGGAGTGAAGTATCTTCGAGTGTTGTTGACGAAAATCTGCCCCCAATCGACTTGATTAGATGATGATGAAAGATTATTATGACTGGAATAAAAATTATTGCCGCTTGTTTCGTGAGTTAAAATATATTTTCTGATCTATAATAGTAACATGCAAAGTATACAAACAAGTGCAAAACCTATCATTATGAAAATACAAACGTCAAACGTATATAAACTATAGGAAAATGAGAAGAAAAAAAAATGAAATGAATAACTAAATCTAAATCTAATATCTAGTATTAAACAGAGAAAGGGCCGGTTTCATAATAAATGTCAGTACTTTAAGAAAAGTCTGTGTATTATTTATGGGAACTTTAGTTTAAAGTAACTTTAAAGCTTTAAAGTGATATTATGAAACTTTCCCAAAATGAACCAACTTTTAAAGAAAGAAACAACACTAGCACTATGCACTAAGTCCCGCGATTGTGAATGTTTAGTTTTATTATAAAATTTCAAATATCCCGCCATTCGAAGGAGTGTGAGAATGACCGTTAGACAAACTGAGTTTCTAACCTCTGGAGAGAATTGACAACCGTTTGTAACATATAACATGCTCTATTCCGTGTAGTGTACGCGCAATACAAGTAAAATTACACCCAGCTGATCAAAATCCATTGAATGCGCATGCCCTATTTGTATTGCGGGCAATAAAGAAATTGCAAAGTTTCCGGCAAGTTTTTTTTTTATGCGAAAATAGTTGGGCAGACTTTCTTTAAAACAATTTAGTATTACAGGGCGAAAAAAGAAACACATTTTATGTATTTAGTATTTACACATATTTTAACTTCTTTTTAACAATTTTATGCCGATATATATATATATACTTATATTTACATATTTTCACAAATAATTCTCGTGCCTCTAGTCATCCATTTTCTTTTTCACCTTTCGTTATCTTATTCAAATAACTAAATATAATCTAAACAATAATTTCAGTAGGTTTTATAATATTTACGATAAAAACCGCTTTGACCGCTTGCTCCAGAAAACGATAGTTCTCTGATTTTTACTCTTAAAACTTTTGAATTCTTGTTTTCGTCAATCCACATTTAGTTAAGATTTTACCTTTTTTTATTAATGTCAGAGTGTTAAGAAACATATTCTACTATTTTGTGTATACAAACTTCTAAAACAGATTCTAATAATTCTAATAATACAAAAACATACTGCTTGCTGTGCCCTCTGTGTGCCGATAGCTGAACTAAAATAATTTCTTTTCTTGCAGATATCTGTAAACCATATGGAAACATGTTTTATTCTTCAAATTCTTTGTAAAATTTAGAATATTCAGCGCGTATAGTAAGGTACTTTTACGTTCATTTTGCTTCTATTCAACAATTCACAAGGTAAATGATGCCAGATGCTGATCTTTCGTCCATATTTAGGTAATTATGTACGAAATAATTCGTTAATAATTACGTAAAGTTAATGAAGTTTGAAGTGTTGAAATAAATACTTCCCAATTAGTAATTTTTTTTGGTAAATGTATAACCTCTCTTTCTTGTTACCGATATAATTTTAGTTGTAATTAGCACTTCATAGAAGGTAAATAATACATAAAAGAGCTTTTATTTTGTCCCTAGTAATCACAATCGAACGATTATCTAAAATTTAGCACGGTTATCAATCAGAATTGATTTTAAATTTTATGTGACTGATATTGACAAAAGTATTTAGTCAAATCCTAATAAACTTTGAAGCTTTATTAATCAAAAATCAAAATCTACAGGCATTCCTTGACATATGATCTATAATGAACAAACTTTGTCTTCCTTTAAATAACAAATGCTTCTGCAGATCCCCACATAGCCAACTTTAAATTGCCCGCAATTATTCTTAGTAACTTCAACGTTCAAATATAAAATTACCTACTATTTTGTACTACATTCCTAGTTATTTTAATGCCTTTACGTTGAAGTTACTAAAACTAGTGGCGGGAAATTTAAATTTGACCATTAGGATCATTTTTTTGGTGTTTACAATTAATAATAATAATTGATGAGAATCTTTTGTTTATTTTTTTCTAGATTCAGAAGTTTCAGAAAATGATATGCTTGAAGGTTTAAAATATGTTTAAAAAGAAATTAAGAGTCTGGACACGAATTCCAGATTTTATAGTTAAGGCTTGTCGTTTATGCTTTATTAAAATCATTACACCGTTTATTTAATTTGATATTGGCAAAAAAAAAATTCGAATCCTTTCGATTGCAAAATTTAATTTCATTTTAATGCATTCTTTCACAGCAAGTTTTCAAAATGACAACACGTTGTTCGTACTCTTGTTTAGTCTGAAAAGGGAAGTAAAACTGATATGACTACTTGTTTTTTTAAGCAAAATGCATGTGTAGATGCAAAGTGTAAGGACCTAATGCAATACGGACCAATACGCGATGTTTCGCACCCTCAATAATAATAATAATAATATTGTATGTATTTGTAATTTCACCATTACAGAATTTGTCATATAATTATTTACATATATAAATATTAGTCAATAAAAGTGTATAAATAAAATTAATAAATAAGTAAAAGTTAAAACCAATAAATGTAAAAGATAAACAATGACAAAAAGCAGACAAACAAAACATGAAATATATATATAGAAAAATAAGCAGAATCAGGAAATGACTAGAATTGGCATTCTTCCACTGTGTAGTATTCTCTGTCGATTAAGATTTTTTTATGTGGGTCTTGAAGCTGGTAGATATGTTAGTAGCTTCATTTCCTGTGGTAAGCGGTTATATAATTTCGAGCCCCAGTAATCGATCGATTTTTGGGAACGATCCAATCTATGGTATGGGACTCTTATGTCGTTCCTTTGACGAGTACTGTGTGGGTGATATTCGCCATTAAGGTGGAATAAGTTTTTATTATTGTGTACGTGGGTGACAACTGCCAAAATGTACATCGATTCTTTCTTGAAGTAACCTCGACAGCTTCCATTGCGTTGTAGACTGCATAAGATTCTGATTGCCTTTTTCTGTAGGATAAATAGCTTCTGTGCGTCCGCTGACATTCCCCAGAAACGTATACCATATCCAAGGATCGTGTGAAAGTAGGAGAAATACGCAGACCTTGCCGCCTCATTAGTTGCTATGTGTTTAATTCTCCCTATAGCGTACAGCGCAGATGATAATCGGCTAGATAAACTTTCAATATGTCGATTCCACCTTAGTATGATGCCCAAAAACTTGATTTCCGATTGGATACCGTCGACCGTACGAAGTGTTAACGTTTTTGTTTTGTCTGGATTGACTTTTAATTTATTTGCAGCAAACCAAACGTTCGCAGATCTCATTGCTTCCGCATAATTTTTCTGAAGGACCTCGGGATCATCAGCACTTACCAATATTGATGTATCATCAGCATAAAGGCTGATTTTACCTTCATTAAACTGGGCTGTTCAATCATTTATATAAATAATAAATAGAATGGCCAAGTATCGATCCTTGAGGAACCGTACTTGAATGAACAACATCAGATTTCAGGTTATTCCATTCGGTAAGTTTTGTTCTGTTACACTGGGCAACAAATTTTCGAAAAGTTCATGCTTCCAAGCTGAAAATAGTCATTTCTTAATGAATTCAATGTGCTGAACACGAAAATGACTAAGAAAAGCTGAATTGGCTACGGGTTTTCTGTAAAATACGCATATTTCAGAAAAAGTGTACTTATGTCAATATTATAATACATGGTAAGAAAACATTAGTCTGCTTCTGGCTTTCGACTTCTTTTGGCTGCCGTTGTAGTGGACTTGTGGAGCATCTCTACTGATTGTCCAACAATAGTCAGCTAGCATTGACGTAGACCATTTGCCTTGGTACCGTTGCTCCATGATGGCAATGTCCTGATGAAAGCGTTCGCCGTGCTCATCGCTGACCTGCCCGCAGTTATCAGGAAAGAAATCTAAGTGGGAATCAAGAAAGTGGATCTTTAAGGACATATTGCAACCGAATTCATGAAACAAAGCCAACATATCCTCAACCAGACACTTGTAATTTTCTGCCTTGTCATTCCCCAGGAAGTTTGCTGCCACTTGATAGAATGCATCCCAAACCTGTTTTTTTTACCTTGAAGAAGTTCCTCAAACTTGGGGTCTCGGAAGAGCTGTCTAATTTGAGGCCCACAAAGATGCCTCTTTAATTTTGGCTTCATGAGTCGAGGAATTTTTCATGCAGGTACTTGAATGCTGGGCCATTCTTATCATGGCTTTTACCAAGTTTTTTACAAGACAGAGCTTGTTGTAAAGGAGGAATGATGATTTTGTGTGGCTGTGCAATGGTGGGTGCTGTACATTCGTTTCTCCAGGCTTAAAAAATGCTCTCGGAGCCAGTCTTTCTTGATGTAGGCAAATCGATTGCTCTGCTGTCCCACAGACAAAGCAAACAGCAGTACTTTGTATATCCCTGCTGCAAACCCATCAACAGAGATACTACCTTCAGGTCAGAACATATCTGCCAGCCATACTTGCTGTAGTTAATCGTCTCCAGTAGCTGCTTTAGATTGCCGTAAGTCTCCTTCATGTAGACCGCATGTGCAATAGGTATGGATGGAAGCTGGTTCCCATTATTCAACAAAACCGCCTTAGGCTCAGTTTTGAAGCGTCTATAAACAGCCGCCATTCGTGGGGATCATGTGCAATACCGAGAGCTTGTAGTAGACCATCAATATCGCAGCAAAACACAGGCTTTCTTCTTTCTTAAAGAAAGATTCGAAGAGCTGATGCGAGTGCGAAATGAAGTCACTCGACATTCTGTTCCAGAAATTCCACTGTCGAAGTCTTGAGGCCAGTATCTCAGCTTTGCTTTTCGACAGATCCAAATCGCGAACAAGATCGTTCATTTCATCCTGGTAATTTTATGTGTGCAGATGTTCGTCAATGCACGAAAGTTATCATCCTTACTGCCACGTTGAGGAGAACTCGCCGACGCATGGCCATCCTCATCGTCTGAACTGATAGAAAAATCTGTAGAGGTTCTGGAATTGGGAGTCCTTCGCCATGAGAGACAGGTCGCAGAGCAGATGGTATGTTAGGGTATTCAACTGTCATTTCTTCTCTTGGTGATGCTCCAGAACCATAACAGAAATAACAGTCGTCAACGTGATTGGTGGGCTCCCTCCAAATCATGGCACAGCAAATGGCATTGCCTTTCTTTTGCCATTAAGCCACTGTGAAAGATTTACGGCACAAGTGCGGCAGCATACGTGTGGGGCCCAGTCTTTGCGCTGGTCGCCTATCTTGCAACCAAAATACAAATGATACGCTTTCTTAACTGTTGGCACTGATGTTCTTTTCTGTGCAGCAAATGTCAGTTCTCCGCAATATAACAGAAGTTATTTGCACTATTAAACAGTTTACGAGCATTGCTACTGTTTAGTTACTTTACACTATAGCAATCACTTGTGTATGCTAGAGCTTCGAAAAATATGCGCGAATGAACGGACATTGCACGAGTTAATTGTCACGTCGGCCATTTATAAATAAACTATAATTAGCTATTGCTTGATATTGCGCAATCAATTTCGCAACACTCTCAATGGAAACTTACAGCAAATGCTGCATTAACTTCTTCTCTTCTTCTAATATGACGCAAAATTTCGTAATTTCTCACTAAATTGCATTACATTATGCAATAGCATCTATACAATGGACAAAAAGTCAATATCTCTGGAACGTGAGCCAATCAACTTTTTTCAATGTGATATTCGTGTTCAGCACGTTGAATTCATTCGGGATTGGGTACTTTCACCTAAGAAGCAATTTCACTGTTGACCAGTGTTATTAAGATATGATTTTATAAGGAGCAGAGGTGTTCCTCTTACACCGTAGAACTCCAACTTGTTTAATAGGATGTCGTGGCTCACGGAGTCAAAAGCTTTACTGAGATCAAGAGTAGCCATCTGCGCGCACATACCAGAGACAAATGCATCATATATTTCTTCTACTATTTGTGCAATCCCACTAATTGTTGAACGCCCTTTTCTGTACCCATTCTGCCTTGAAAATAAGTAATTATTCTTTTCAAAGAAATCTGTAAGTCTGGCTGCTATGACCATTTTGAAAATTGTCGCAATAAAGCGATATAATCCTAAAAATGCCTACACCAACGCTCGAAATTTCCCTTAGGAACTTTTTCTCCGAGTAAATCCCCAGAACACACCCAAAACCACATCCGACATCACCGAAACGCTGTTTGGAACCTCGCAATTAAGACGATGCATCACCATAACACAGCAGCAACGAATAACCTTCGCCAGAAACACGAAAACAACCAGCGCCTTATTAAGATCCGCGGGCCGGATTCCCGGGGAGCGAGACCTTCTTAATTTCTTTTTATAAGTTCGACCTAATTACTGAATGTTTAATTTACGCCAAGCGCACAGCACGCGTCCTTGTTAGTTATGGTGGCATAGAGCGACGGTACAAGCTTTTAGCAGCCTTTTAATGAATTTATAAGTTTTGTCTTGTTTAATTAGAGGACGCTGTGCAAAAATGGCACCGTAATTGACGTAATTAAGATATATGAGACGTAATCTGGAGATATTGTGCTTTACTTGAAGGAAAATTTATAAGGTAATTAACAAAGAAAAAAAAATAAATAAACATGAAAGTAGCCGTTAAAAATTCATACGCGTTCATTGAAAAGATTAAAAACATTGAACTTACTGACAATGAAGTTTTAGTTTCATTTGATGTGACCTCACTGTTTCCCAGCGTCCCCGTTGATATCACTTTGACTTATTTAGAAGATTTTCTTGAAAGGTAATCAATTGGGCAGTAATGAAGTAGATAGTTTCATTTCTTTGGCGAAGCTCTGCATGAAACAAAATTTCTTTCAAATCAACGGTACCTGTTACCAACAAACTGAAGGAGCAGCAATGGGTAACAGCTTATCTCCCTTCATAGCTAACCTCTTTATGGGAAAATTTGAAACCGATCTTCAGAATACTTTGGCATATTTTCCACGGGTTTAGGTTAGATACGTCGAAGACATTTTTTGTGTTTTTTTGATACTAGTAAGTGCTCAATTAGAGATTTTCTTGAACAGCTAAATTCAAAATTTCCTTCCATTAAGTTTACCCATGAAGAGGAAACAAACAATATAGGATTGCTTTTTCTCGATATGTTAGTAATAAAGAAAATAAAATAAATTAAAATAGAACATAAACAAAGCCCATACTACCCTAACAGCCAGAAAATATGTACCATAAGCATATTTTTTAAAAAATATTTATAAATATTTTTCGTGAGAGTTTTTGAATATATTTTTCATATTTTTTTTCTAAATATAGATAAAATATTCAATTAAATATTATTCTATATTTTGAAATTAATGTAACGCTATATTTTTTCTAAAATATTTATTGAACATTGAGAATTTTTATGCAATCTATTTAAATTGTCAAAATGAACTAAAATGTTCTTGTTATTTAGAATGTATAACGTCGATAACGAAAGTTGAAACATACATAGAGTTGTCTAAAAGGCAAAACTTGTTTTTTCACACTCACCATACAAGTTAATAATCAATAATTCTGGCATCTTTAGGCATACTGAAGGTTTATCAAATTAATTACTTTTTTAATTGAAGTGTTCTAAATAAAAAACAAACGTATTTATTATCATTTTATTTGAATAAGCCAATAAAAATGAAAAATACTCATTTTTAAGTCTAGCCTTGGCTGGTGCCAGGTACAACCTATGGCTTTTTTCATATTTGGGTAGTGGCGCTCTCATGGCGTTCCTGTGGCCTCTAAAACAATGCCAATGTATTAGATCATACCATGAATTAAAACATCGTACAACATTATCAACACCTACTAATACAATTGGAGCATTTACAATAATTGGAGTGGTAGCTACATTCTAATACTTACGATACTTATTTTTACTTTATTTCATAATATTTGAAAACATTCTACGTACAAACGATAAAACAACACAACGTATTCTAACCTCTATTTGAGGTTATGACGCTTATCTACCGAGATGAATCTCTTAAGCAAATCAACTAGTAATTTATCTGGTAGATGCAGTACATATATGATGCATAAAATTCCTACAATTATATTATTAAACGATTTCTGTACATAGCGATATTGAGTATTCCAACTATCTTATAAATGCCATGACATGTTCAAAGTTTTGCTTACCTCGTAGTCACCACAGAAACTAAAACACACCCCGCAACAATTATTACACAGTTAACCTAATCTGCCTAATCGTATACTATTATAAACTATAACATGTAACGGACAAACGAATGAAAACGTTGTTGATACGCACGTGCGCGTATGCATTCTATGTACCTAATCCATAGACGCATAAACAATACTAAATGTGACTAAATCATATAACATCGGCACCGTAATGAATAGAGGTGTTGTGTTGACGTTCGCAACTTACAAATATTACAAATAATATAATACAAAACGCAGATATATTAGTAGAAAAGTTACAGAGCTCAACTTAGATACTAATTAAATCATATTAGATATATATTATCTAATTTAATCTTTAAACTATCATTTTAAATAGGTACATACCTACTTAATATGTATGCATATTTTACCCATTTTATATTATTCGTCCCACGCACCAAATGTACAAAAGCAAAAATTCAATCTTTTTTTTTATATGAAATAAATATTTACAGAAATACAAAGCAAAATATTCTGCGAGTTATGAAAAATATATTTGAGAAAACATTTGCAATAAAATATTATTAATGCTACATAACATATATATTTTTTAAATGTTTTCCTAATATATTTTGTATAATATATTTTATGCATATTATATTAATATAACGAATATTGAAGAAAGATTTAATATTTTTTAAATATTTATAAAATATGGAATAAATATAGTTGGTCACTGGGGTAATAACAGATTTATTTCAGAAGATTCAAACCATTCATGGAAAAACCGTGATCATTGTACCATGACCTTTTTTAAGTATAAATTAGGGCAGTTTTAGTGTAGTTATTTAGTTCAGTGTTTCTGCTGATGATGATAGCTTTGCTATCGAAACGTACGTCCAGTTTAGTGCAATTTGTGGTGAGGGGTTTAGGAGAAGTTTACAAATATAAAGCGTTTTAATTTAATTATTTTTATTATCATCAATGCCTTATTAATAATATTATTATAAAATATCAAATATAAACAAGAATAACATATTTAAATACATCACAATTATTCACTTAAATACGAAAAGATGATCTAAAATCACCAGGAGTACCGTATATTTGTAGATCCAAGACGAATGTAGTTCACTTACAATAACACAAAAATCGAAAAATTCTATTATCGTTATAAAAACATCTTATAGCGATCTCAATAAGCGCTGTAAATATTAAATACATACAATTATAAGGTAGCTACTGCCATCTATGTTTATTTCTATCAACTACATAAGATTTATTCTGAAATTTTATTAATATAGCAGTACGAAACTACATATTACATATTACAAACGGTATAGTAAGGCTCATTCCTCCAAGCTAGCCACATATCTACGCTAAAAATAAACATTTTTCGATTTAGAATTCGCGATCTCTCAAGACAATAGGAGCCATCAAGGTCCATCCGTACAAAGGCAAGCACAGCCAGCTTGAAATTGCCTTAATCCACATCGATGCGGAATTCGCATTCAACGTATCCAAAGACGAGTTTGGCCTGGTAAAAGAATTACATCCGTAAATGTGAATCATTGACGATTTGTCCGTAAAATACTCACTTGTACCAGTTTGTTAGGGTCATCATGACGTACAGCGTTGCCAAGGCGAACATTATGTGGAAAAAGCTCCAGCTATAAGCCACTGAATCCTCTTCGTTATCCCAAACTTTATGTCCTCCGCTTTCACCACCGTCAGCAGAACCGTCGCCACCTGGTATAGAGGTATAATCTTTATTTTCTTCGTGAAGAGGGAAATGGGGGAAAAAAGAAAAGAAAAAATAACTGATAAATGAAGCGTATGAACAGCCGACACATAAACAAACAAAAGACAAATCATTACCATAGCATTATGTATTGTTATATCTATGGGGGAAATAAATAAAACCCTGATGTGTCTATTTGTATGTACAAATAACTTTTTGGGGAGTCACCTTGAATAAATAAAAAAAAGTATGCCTTGTTTTAATATCGCAATTATTAAGGCGATGCAAAAACTTTCCTGTTTATTTATTATTTATATGTGAGATGTATTTTTCTTTGTAATTTTAGAGACCGGATTATATGCAAAGTGCATATATTTTATTTTTTGCATTACTTTAATTATAATCTATATGTAGACGTATTACACTAATTGAAGTTAATTAGCGCTAATTAGTGATTGCATATATTGCATATTTAGGCATTTCTATGCATATTTTTACAAAAGTTGCATATATTGCATACTTAAGCTTTTTCCTATCCTTTCTATTAGTAAAAATTCCTAGTAATTCCTAATGTAGATCGACAACCGACAATTCTCAGAACGATAAATCTTTACATTGTTTCTCTAATACTTTCTTCAGAACTGCACGTGTTTAATTCCGCCTAGCAAAGGGATGTGGTAAATACGTTTTATTATTATTATTAATTCCCAAATAAACTATTCATTCATTAAATATCTTTGGAGCGAAACAGCATGTATGTAATTGTGTTACGTTTTTAAATACTGTGCGTACTACATACAATGAGTATAGCGAACAAAATTTCTTGAATGGATTAAGCCATATCCTGAACTGGTAAAGGATGGCGACAAAATATTTTGTCGAGTCTGCAGTAAACTGGTAAGTTTAATTTTACTAAAAGCTTTACGATTGTTTTTAAATTCTTTAACTTTTGATATAAAATGACAATTGTTGTTGTAGGTGTCTTCTGAGAGAAAATACCTGATTGATCAACACGCTAAAACTCCATCACATATTGGAAAATGTGAAAAACTAAAGCGATCCGCATGTGTGCAGCAATCTATACGTTAATGTGTAGCATCAACTTCACGAAACTCAGAACAAGAAGAATATAATACGGATCTGTGTAACGCATTAATTTCGTCTAACATACCATTGGCAAGATTAAACAATGTTAATTTGAAATCATTTCTGCAAAAATATTGCAAACATATAATATATAAATTATGTTACATCTTGCTACCAGCAAACAATAGCAGAAATTCAACAATTGGTAGGCAATAATTTTATTTATATCATGGTAGATGAAAGTACGGATAAGTGTGGCCGTTATATTGCCCATTTGTTATAGGAATTCTTCATGAAGATATGTAGGTAAATCATACTTAATTTATTGTAAAAACTTCAAAAAAACAATAATGTGACAATTGGCCAATTCGTTCAAGAAGGTTTATCAAATTTCTTTTTACCTGGAAGTATACCTTGTGAAAAGATTTTATTAATGTTGTCCGACGCTGCACCATACAGGATAAAATCCACGCAAAATTTTAAACATTATTCATACCACTTGTTTAGCTCATGGGTTCAATCGTGCAGCCGAAGACATTATGAATCAATTCCCTTTGATTAATGATTTAATTTGCAATGTCAAAAAAGTATTTTTAATTTTTTTTTATTTTTTTTTTTACGAATCCAATTTTATAAGGAGCGACTTCCCGGTGTTAAGTTGCCTCCTGAACCGATTATTGCGAGATGGGGTACATGGTTAGAGGCTGCAATTTTTTTCGCCGATAATTTTGAAGGAATAAAAAACGTAATTCTTGAAATTACTGCTGATTGCATTGCTCTAGAAAACTGTAAAAAGATAGTAACATCAACAGAATTGCTACAAAACCTTTTGTATATTAAGTCAAATTATAGCTTTGTTTCAAGTTCCATTCGTAAACTAGAAACGCAAGGGATGTCGCTCTCGGAATCAGTCGAAATAGTAGACGAATTTGATATGCTATGTAAGAAGGTTAAGGGTACAATAGGTAATTCTATATACGATAAATTTAAAAAAGTGACACAATAAAAATACGGGGTATTTGAAATTGAAGAAAGTTAAGAACATTTTGGAAGGTGAAACAGTAAACGATTTCGACCTTAATTTTAGTTTAGAATGCATTGCAAAGTTAAAAAATGCACCAATTACATCTGTGGATGTTGAAAGAAGCTTTTCTATTTCGAACATATGTATTCTGATAGAACAAAACTTTCTTTTACACAATTTTGAAAAACATTTAATTATAAATTGTTTTAGAAATATGTTGTGAAAAAATTTTGTGCAATAAAGTTAATGTTTAAATTTCTGCTCTTATTTATTTTATGTAAAAATTTTGCATATTGTCGCAATTTGTTTGCATATATGCTCCAGGTTTATGCATATTTTCTCAAAAATCGATGCACATATTCCAGTGTTTCTTTGCATATAATCCGGTCTCTAGTAAGTATCCTTTCTGAAACACTTACAGAAGCAGACATATACAGTGAGGTCGTAAATGGTCTCCTACCCCCCCCCCCCCCGCTAACTTTTGAATGGTATGAGATAGAGCAATGAAACAAAAACCAAGTGAAATTAGAGATAATTTGTGATTTTTTGCCTATAGAGATACGCACATGGCTTCTGATGTAAAATAGAGGGCGTAGCTATCTTTAAAATTTTAAATAGGAAGTAATTTCATTTAGAAGCTCATTTGGAAGATATTTCTATTACTTTATGGCAATGCAAACAGTTTTACGATTTTCGAAATTTTTACCAACTTATCCAAGATTAATAATTGAGTACATACGTTTACTTTTTCGATAGCCCTCGTATTCGCTTTTGGATATAGTGTACAGAAACCTGTAATTACAGTAATCTGTAACATAGACACCCACACACATGACACATACACTGACAGATAAGACACTTTTGCTAAATTTTGCAAGACCGTCATATTGTAAAATATGTCATATTTTACAGCAATCGCTTCCTAAGTCACATAAACCACAATATTTATACGACGGCTATCGAAAACGTAACGTATGTACTCCAATTATTAATCTTGGATAAGTTGGTAAAAATTTCGAAAATCGTAAAACTGTTTGCATTGCCATAAAAGTAATAGAAATATCTTCCAAATGAGCTTCTAAATGAAATTACTTCCTATTTAAAAGTTTAAAGATAGCTACGCCCTCTATTTTACATCAGAAGCCATGTGCGTATCTCTATAGGCAAAAAATCACAAATTATCTCTAATTTCACTTGGTTTTTGTTTCATTGCTCTATCTCATACCATTCAAAAGTTATCAGGGGTAGGAGGGGGGAAGGGGGGGGTACCATTTACGACCTCACTGTATATACAATGCAATCCAAATAGCCGGACGCACAAAAAAAAACTATTTCCCTGCAAGTTGTATCAACATGATGACGTCTATGTACCAATATGGCGCATTTCAATTGATGGCAGTTTTGAGTTCAATATCAGCACTCTATTATCTCTATGGCCACTGGCCGCAGTATCAGCGGCAATAAAGCAATATTTAAGTGTAGAAGCTTATATCCCTTTTTCGCTTCATTTTTTAATCCTTATTTATTTTTTTTTAAATTTGTTACACCATATAAGAAACAGCCTATATATGCAAAATGTAGCATCACATAGAAATGAAAGTAAAAATTGAGGTGCTTTTATTAGAAAAACCTAATTACAAGAAAAAACCATCACCCATTCGTAAAAATATTAAAATGTACATTTAAATTCACGTAATTAATTTTTAATAAACTTTTGCATCGCCCTATTAATCACTTCTACACAAAAAAAAAAGAAAATCCCCAGCAAACCCAATAACTACTAAGCTACTTTTGAAGCAACAATATGCGCATTTATATGGCAAACATTCAACAGAAATAAAAGACCATACCTTCATTGGTAACAAGCTCATCTTGATCATTGCGGACTGTCATAAAATAAAATACAAATTAAAAATGTCTCAAGGACCAATTACACAATGCCATGGAAATTTAACAAAATACACAATAATAAAAACTACCTACCTGCCCCATTATCTTTAGCCAGTACGTGTTCGGTCATGGTGATTTTCGAGGAATTAGAAGCTGAACGGAACGAAGAATACATGACGCAGAGTAGCCAAATTACCAGACCTATGATGCTCTGGAAATCGAAACCCATTCGTGGATTTTTATCGTCCACTCCGACGATGCCCAAAAGTCCCGGATTGCAGTTCTTGTCTTTACAACAGTAGCAAAATTAATTCATTTGAAATGATCGATAGTATGTAGATAGATGTTTTACCTGGTGAATTTGATACCGCTGACCAAGTGAGGTAGGTAACGTAAAGAGATACGACGGAAGATTGCAACAGACCAGATCTTGGGAGTTTATCTTGAACGGCCGGTAATATAGACATGATACTGACGGCGAAGCACAGGATTAAGTTGAATGAGATGAAGAATTTGTTAAGGCTGCAGGAATCCGACTAAAAAAAATTATTTTATCCAATAAGACTTTAGATGTGTTCATTATTAATTAATTAATAATGAACATTTAATATTAGACTCGTTAGGTGATACTAAGGAAGCTAGGCTGTATACAGAGTATGCAAGATCTACACGTGGCAACCCAGTAAACACACATGTGCCTGCTACATCTCTGCTAAGTATCATTTAAGGCAGTGGTTCTCAAACTGTGGTACGCGAAAATTTTTAGGGGGTACGCGGCCGGCCAACAATAAAATAAACAACCCGGGACACGTATGGACACGTTGACGTCGCGCGCCACTAAGGCTTAATCATCAGAGTGGGGCTGTGTGGGCGCCAATCACTAGTGTCACTGCACTGCAGTAGCATTGCCTATTATTACAAGCTCGCTCTCAGTATTGTGTTATTTTTGTGGTGTGTTGTGTTATTCTGCGGACACTCAAGCCTGTTGAAACACGTTTACGGACATCTGTTTGAAAACTGAGTCAGTACACGTAAGTGAATTTTACAATAAAATTAACAATGGATAAATGGCTCCTAAAGAAAAGGCTCATGAAGATCTGCATCAAAATTCTGGGCCATCAACTTCACAAAATGAAAGTAGACCTGAACGTCTTGTTACTAATGAGCAGCTCAAGGAAAAAATAAAAAAACCCGAAAACTGGCAAATGAATATAAAAGTAAAAAGAGAAAATATGACGAGTTGTACTTAAAATTAGGTTTTACTTGGACTGGAAGCTCAGACGAGCCTAATCCACAATGCGTTGTTTGTTCAGAAATTTTATCAAACAATTCTATGAACTTCTCTTTTAAAACGCCATTTTGAAAGCAAACATGAGAACTTAGCCAAAAAGGAGTTACGGTACTTTGAACGTCTTTTGGAAGATTTGAAAAGTAGGAAAAACACGATAAAACACTTTTCTGGTGCAGAACAAAATGAAAGTGCTCTAAAAGCTTCTTACAAAGTTAGTCATTTAATTGCGAAGTCTGGTAGTTTCTTGTATGTTTGGAGAGAACGAGGCAAAAAGAATTACAGCAATTCCATTATCAAATGATACAGTTCAAGGAGATTAGTGATATGCGTATGACACAAAAGAACAACTTGTTGGAGCAATTCGAGCTAGTCCTTGCTTTGGTATACAACTCGATGGCCTAGCCCAACTGATCGTTTTTGTACGTGGCATTTTTCAAGATGAAATATTTGAAGATATTTTATTTTGTAAGACACTTAAAACATCGACAAAAAGTGAAGATATTTTCAATTTGTTAGATTCTTTTTTTTCCGAAAACCAGCTCGAGTGAAAAAACTGTGTGTCAGTGTGTATGGATGGTGCTAAGGCTATGAGCGGTCACATCACAGGGCTGGTAGGCCATATTAAAACGGTTTCAACTGAGTGTAAGTTCACTCATTGTGTCCTTCACCGAGAGGCTTTGGTGGCTAAGCACCTCCCTGATGAACTTAAAGATGTCCTTGATCAGAGTGTGAAAATTGTGAACTTCATAAAAACTAGGCCCCTAAAATCTCGTTACTTTAAAATTCTACGCCAGGATATGGGGAGCCTCCATGAGGACTTATTGCTACATACTGAGGTACGATGGCTTTCTCGGGGAAATGTTTTGTCCGTGTATTTGAACTCACAAAGAATTACATATTTTTTTTACCGAACACAAATCCCATCTGTCTTCTGTACTTACTGATTTTGATTGGCTTTTGAAGTTGGCTTATTTAAGTGATATTTTTGGAAAACTCAACATCTGGAAGTTATCCATGCAAGACAGTGTTTCTGATATTTTTAATATAGAAAAGAAAACTGATGCAATGGTAAAAAAGATCATTCTCTGGGAAAAACAAATAGAAAATAACAACTGCGAGCCGTTTGAAAGATTACTTACATTTTTGCAAGATAATGAGAAAAACATATCTGATTTCACTGAACTCAAGACTCAAATGGGCCAGCATTTGAATGCATTGAAGATCCGCATAAGAGAGTACTTTCCACCTTTGGAGAAAGTATAACGGGATACGTGACTCCTTTAATGCTGATGCTATGGACACTAACCTGACTATCTTTCAAAGGAACACCTCATTGAAGTATCATGTGATCCCACGTTGAAAAACAAATATTTGACTGCTGGTACTACATTGTTAGATTTCTGGATCGGTATTGGGAAGGAATTCAAAGAACTGTCAAGCACTGCTGTTAAATTTCTTGTTGGGTTTTCCACCACTTATTTATGTGAAAAGGGTTTCTCAAATTTAACTATCTTAAAAATAAATCTAGAAACAATTAAATGTTGAGGATGATTTAAGATTGTATTTAATCAAGTTAAAACCACATTTTGATAAACTGTGCAAAGGGAAACAAGCTCACCCTTCTCACTAATCTCTTTGAAGTAAGCGCTTTTTGTTCTTCAAATTTGTGTGTGTTTGTTTTTAATGTAATAAAAATGTTTGTAAACAATATCTTTTGTTGTTTTATTTAAACATGATGCGTAATTCAGTTTCAAAGGTTAACACTATACTTCTATGCCACATAGAAGGCTTTAAGATTTGTTTAATATTTAATTATAGTTTACTTAGTACCGGTAACTAAGAAGGGGTACCTAAAATGTTTTGTGGAATAAAGGGTACAGTGTCTAAATAAGTTAGAGAACACTGATTTAAGGAACAGTGTATTCTTAAGATACGTAATGTTACATAAATGTATGTATCTAAATGTTACCTGAACTGAACTGCGATACGTGGCGCGAGCTTGACATTATATGTGATGTATCTGAGATGTACCTAATAATACATCAAATATCCTTGATATGGTGTGTTCAAGAACCCTATTTCGTGACATATCTTTGCGTTTTCCCGCAGTTTGAAATTTCTGAGCGACTATGCAAATGGCGTGTCCTACGTTGGTGTCGATTTGTGACATATATTTACTGGTTTAACTTTAACTATAATAAATTTGAAGCACTGAAACGCATTTAACAACGGGTGCCAACCGTATAAACGTAAGTATATTTTACTTTACAAAAATAACGTTTTTGAATCTATGTTATTATTTATAAAGACGGACGATATTTGTGAAAATGTCTGATCTAACCTCAATTTTATTTGTCAGAATTATTACACGCGCCTTTATTTCAAAGTAGTTTTATTCAACATAAACATCTCAGATAGAAGAACGATTAGTTGCGGACGACGATACTGAGGAAATAGAACACCTACTACCCTCAATTCTAAACAAAGTTTGAATAATTTCGAGTTTCTTTTAAGCGATGATTTGAATACTCCATTCACTACCTCGTATAAATTATGAAGAATGTCTGATATAAGTTAAGATATGACATAAATGTGTATTTTTACAATATATATTGTTTAAACCTTCTGTACCTTTAATTAAACCTGTTGTATTTGTTATCAGGAATATACTGTTTTGAAAAATGTTTATTACGTTATTTTTGCGTGGGAGTTAGTTGAATGACTCATACCTTAAATGCAATTTTGGTACACTACACTTGTTGTCCGGGTTGACATTAGTGTATATTAAGTTGCATACGCACAATTAGACAAAAATTGCACAATGATCGCACGTTACTGTATTTTATTAACTAACTTCATTCGAAATAGTGGATGTAAATATTGATATAATCTTCGTGGAAAGTGTAGTAGAATCAGGGCAGTCTTATTCGATCTCACGGTATTTCGACAATCGGTTATCCGATTAAAATGTACAGTACTAGTCTTGACCTCATTGCCTACAAGTATGTACTAAAACCAACGTCTTTCAATTTCAACAGTTAAGGTAATGCCAAATAAACTCTCCTTCGACATATAGAAACAAAATCGCTCACCAAGAAGTTATTACATCCTAGCCTCCTTGCACACAAAATAAAAAAAAACGAGTCACCACTGTGAACTACACTCACCTGCGTAAAATAGACGAACAGCAAAGTGATTCCAGTGATTGTTAAGGCGTAATTCAGAAACGTAGCACCCAGCAAAGCGAAATACCATCCCTTAGATTCAGTTTCCTCATACTTGCCCACCCAACTCTCTGCCCACGAATGTGCGAAGTCCACAATCAGAATTAGCTGTATCAAAATGTAAAAGAATCCGCCAACCATCCCGAAATACATCCATGTTTTCCCGAAAGTAATCTCAGGTATGAAGAATGCCCCGATAACACCGCCAACGATCAACAAAATCTTAAGTCCCCAAAATCTACAATAGCGTTACTTAAACAATTGCGATAGAAGCTTCAATCATAATCCAGCAGTTCAAGTGCTGCCATCTGTGTGCATTTCCTGCTAACTAAAATTAGTAGTAACCTGTAATGCGTTTACACACTAAGATATCTTCAGCGTTGTCGTTTTAAAATATACAATATGCGATTTAGTTCAAGGACAGTGACTATATACAAGGAGACAAACCAAGCTTATGGGAAAAGTGTTGCGCTTAAAAACAACAGTTTGGCGGTCAGATCCAGATGTCGCTAGTATCTCAACCGATAAAAGTGGTGGGGTAGTCTGTACTAGATTTATTTGAAAAAAATATTTTTTGGACTATTTACTATAAAAATTGAAGTAACATGTATGCGTTTAACACTTTTTCATTTTTTTTATGACCAAGAAATATTTAACCCTGAAATACTAACGCTTTTACGTACGTGATTACTAAACAGAAAATACACGTCGCTATTTGATGTACCTACCCCAGTAAACCAAATTCAAATTTCCCGCAATTATATTTACTAACTTCAACTTAAAGGTATTCAAATAACTATTAATCTAATACAAAATCGTAGGTAATTTCATGCTTAAATGTTGAAGTTACTAAAAATAATTGCGGGAAATTTGAATTTGGTTTACTAGGATTATAGTATTCCATTTCCATGATTCTAGGGTTACATAGAAAGTAAGAATACAGTGAATTTATTTTATTATTAAAAAAAAAGATGTTTACCATTGTTGGTTTGTCCCACATAGCCAACTTTAAATTGCCCGCAATTATTCTTAGTAACTTCAACGTTGAAACAAAAATTACCTACCATTTTGTACTACATTAACAGTTATTTTAATGCGTTTACATGAAGTCACGTAAAATAGTGGCGGGAAATTTAAATTTGGCTATTATGGTAACGTGTAGTTCGTGCTATATAGTTTATATTTAAAATTAGAGAAATTTACAATGTTCTGTAGATTCTAATTAACTATCCGTGCATAATATAAATTTCTTTTGTTAAGTGAAAAATAAAGAAATGAATGATCATTCATAATTCAAACGTCATAAACAAATTATCGAATGATCGTCAATAATATGATGCTTTTTTCGTCATTCAATTACGTCCATCACAAATAGAGTAGAGAAGAGATAGCGGAATGTCGAGTAGGATATTAGAGACTATATAAGACGTTATTTAAGAGTTCACGTTATATATCAAAGTTGTATGCAACACACTGTCATAGCCAACTATCAAATAGCCAAATTTAAATTTCCCGCAATTATTCTTAGTAACTTCAACGTTGATACATAAAATTCCCCACCATTTTGTATAACATTAATAGTTATTTTAAAGCCTTTACGTTGATTCATTAAAATTGTGGCGGAAATTTCAATTTGGCTATTAGGGAGACTAAGTTAACTTAGAGCCGTTTACACGTACGAGATTTTTACGCAAATCATACCAAAATTACCTCGAAATTTTGGTGAGAATTTTCGTAAGAATTTTTGTCGCGACACTTTCAGGTCGTTTTACGCAGGAATAAGGTTACTTCCATTTGCACTTGTAAGTTGTAACCTAAATCTAAACAATTAAGATCCATATTTTGCTGGTTTATTGGTTAACTGCTATTTATTTAGGATTTCTAATAACCATAACAAATAACATTTAATTTAACAAATGCGCCTGCTTATAACAACAAATATCGTGAAAATTCCGGTTAAAATTTATTCCTGTGTAAAACGATCTGAAAGTATCGCGACATAAATTCTTACGAATTCTCACCAAAATTTTCGAGGTAATTTTTGGTATGATTTATGTAAAAATTCTCGTACGTGTAAAACGGCTCTTACACAACATATGTTAACAAAAAGGAAACAAAATTATTAAACGTCACAATTTAATGTATATTGATGTGCCTTTGATGTTTCTTTTTATTTTACAAACTTAATGCTTTCCTGTGTTTATTTATAACGTAGCCCTCCTTTTAATTAATTCCCTTTATGAAATCTCGCACATCTGTCATTGAAAGGAATGCCGATAAGAAAATATACTCGTGGAACTATTATCTCACCGTAAATAATATCTGAAAGACAGCCTTTGCTTTTTTCGATTTTAAATGTTGTACTCGTTGATATTCATATTACGTTTTATTTACAAAAAAAAAAAAAAAAAAAACAAAGCAATGTCCTCTTGATGTCTACAAGTGATTTGCTTGGTACAACTATTTTTGAGTAGATTGCGCTGTCATACTTAATACATCACAATAAGTTCTGGTTTAGCTCCAATCTTAATTTGGACGATTTGGACATCCAAGCGACATCTATCGATGACTTTTAAAATTAACTTGCTTTTATATGGACTTGGTTTATCTTCTTGTATATAATCACTGTTCAAGGATTATAGTATTTGTAATCCATTTCATTTACATCTACGTCAATTTAAAGTAAATAATTGATGTTTTGGATTAATTTGTCAATTACTAATACTTTAAAACTGCTAGAAAAATACGGCAACCCTGAATATTTTAGTTTTTTTAGAATTGGCACTAATGGATTAGAAATTGGCACACGGAAGTCACTAAATAGGTTTTTGATGCAATGATGCACATTTGTGTAATCACACAAACGAAGAATAATCTAGTGATGCTAATAAATGATCAAATGATTTCCTAATTCATTATTCATTCTCTCTGACATATCAAAAATTTTAAAAGGAAATAAACAAATAATAAAGTTCTCAAAGGAGCGATTTTATTAAGTGATTCATTCATAATTGAAATGTTATAATGAAATTCTCAAATGATTAGATTTAATTTAATTCGAATTACATCCTTCACTATTTGCTTCAATTTTTTACAATCTTTGAAAATTGCAAAAATGTGGATGGCTGAACATTATATTTACTTTTACATTTTTTCAAATGTTATTTTCTTCATTTACATATTACTTTTTTTTAAGAAAATATATGTTAAAATATTATTCTATCTATAAATTCATGTTTATATTTACTTTCAAGTATTAAAATATTTATTTTCAAGGAAAAATCATAAGAGTACAAAAATTCATTTCAATACTACCCAGAAGATATGCCAATTTTAGACCGACCTTCCCAGATTTGACATTGAAAAACTCCTAGTGGTTAGCACAACCTTTTGTGTATAATCGCAACACAGATGGCAGATCACAATAGAACTTAACCTGCGAGATTACCCCATAATTTTTTATTACTTACCCATTCTGCAATCCCGATCTAGGATCCTTCGACGTTTTCACCCCAATCATCAAAACCGCCATCAACGCAAAGAATAAAGTCAATATAAAATAGATCCGATAAACAGCCAGGTAACCAACAGCTTGCGAACAATTGAATTGAACGGAGTCTGGTAAATACCCGGTGTTATTATTACAAAAAGGAACCTAAAAACACCCCAGGTGATAGCTGCTGTATTCCCCATAAGATACCATAAATACTTTTTGCAAGGCGTCTTGAAGACTAGGTGCCAGCATGATGCACGCAACTACAGTTGCTAGAATCAAAATGAAGGCGTACATCAGCCTGGAGGACGTTGAATTCTTGCATGATGGACACGCCGAACAGCAAAGAGAACAAGCTGCGCTCCCACAACAACAGGCTAACTAAATTTTAGAGGCAGATCGTAAAAAGAAGAACTGAAAATTTACTGTGGTATTTGTACTTACCTGCCCCACTGTACACAATGCTAACGCTGCCCCCATCGTGTTTAAAAATTGAAGAGTTTGTTTTTATTTTCTATACAATGTTAAAATTTGTATAATTTAATCAATACCAGCAACAATAATACGGATTTATCTAAAAATAACTTTGTTGTTCTCAATCATCTGATTCATACAAAAGATTTACATGCGATCTATAGGTGCGAATGGTCTAGTAAAACATTTGTTATCTACTGGAGCAAAATTATCAGATAAAGCTAATAAAGTAAAATGTAAATACTGTAACTACTAATCGTAATGCTATAACATAGTTGTCTGAGTCACTAATAGGTAATTATTTTATCAATAACGTCATTGCTTGTATATATATATAAACAAATTCCAATATTTTAGGCCAAATGTTCGTAATTACCCAAGTCGATGTTATGATCGATTAATTTTAAAATTTGAATTTCTATATATAAATTGTTACATATGCAAGTTAAATCTAATTAAAATAGATTGTATTTTCAATAGTTATTTACAAAATAATCATTGAGAAACTATACCCTAATAGCCAATTTTAAATTTCCCGCAATTATTCAGTAACTTCAACGTTGAAACATAAAAAGTTTGTTCGCGTCGCATGAACTATTTGCACTATTATGCACTTTAAGAACTTTTGTGTGCAAAAGTGCATAATAGTGCAAATAGTTCATGCGACGCGAACAAACTTATAAAATTACCCACCATTTTGTACTGCATTAATAGTTATTTTAATGTCTTTACTTTGAATTCACAAAAAATTGTGGCGGGAAATTTAAATTTGGCTATTAGGGTAGGTATGGTAATGGTATATTCTCACTTATCTTTGAACCTTTTTTATTTGAATTTGCATTTCAGAATTCAAAGATCTATTTTGTAATTCGACCAGTCGACACATAAAAGTACATAGAATAAATATGGTTGGTTTCATAATTTATTTTTTCAGGATTTTTAACTGCACATAAATAATATACTCACAAACTTTTCGGTGCCATAATGCCGAATTTATTTGAATTGCTTTTATATTTCAAAATAATGGTCAACCGTGTGAATTATGAGTGAACAGAATAAACATACAAATATGGGCCAATATTGGATATTTTGAAACAGGCATCGTTTGTTATTACCATATTGGCAACACTGATTTGAAGATTCAAAATGACGATATTCACCCTATTTGTGTATTTACTCTCGGTTGGTATTTCTGTAAAGAAGCTAGTTGCCAAATTGCGTCTGCGAAAGTGCTTGTTTTAGGTTATAAAGTGTTGTTTTGAAACTGAAATAATATGACTAGCGGTTCCGAAGCTGCCGAAAAAGAAGAACGTAAACGTTCTAGAGGTTCCCATTCACCTGAAGTCGATAAAAACTCCAAAGAAGACCCCTCCAAACGTAACGATAAATATCGTAAAAGCGATCGCAAAAATGAGGATAGAAACACCAGAAGAAGACGGCGTGAAAGAAGTAGGAGTCGTTCCAGATCGAAATCCAGGAGCCCCCACAGCAAAAGGAATCGTCGACATCGTAATTACGTGGATTTGGACAATCCAGATCAGCTCTACGCTCGATATTATGGAGAAGAAGACAAACAGAACAGCGATAGATACTGGAACAAATACCCAAAGAAAGATGATAATATAGTGGGGAGAAGATATTACGAGACTGCCAATAAAGACAGAGATAATAAAGATGCTGCTGAGGATAAATCTGTAATTACACCAAGGCAAAGGAAAACAGTTGATTTACTAACATCTAAAACTGGAGGTGCTTACATTCCACCAGCGAAATTGCGTATGATGCAGGCTGAGATAACAGATAAATCTTCTGCTGCCTATCAAAGAATCGCTTGGGAAGCTTTGAAGAAATCAGTACATGGATACATCAACAAAGTGAATACTTCTAATATTGGGATCATAGCTCGTGAGTTGTTACATGAAAATATTGTTCGAGGTCGTGGTTTGTTGTGCAAATCCTTAATACAAGCTCAAGCAGCATCACCGACTTTTACTAACGTTTATGCAGCCTTAGTGGCCGTTATAAACTCAAAGTTTCCAAATATCGGTGAATTGCTATTAAAAAGGTTGGTACTACAGTTTAAGAGGGGTTTCAAACAGAATAATAAGGTGGTTTGTATATCAGCGGCTACATTTATCGCGCATTTAGTTAATCAGAGGGTTGCACATGAAATTTTGGCTTTAGAGATTTTAACTTTGTTAGTGGAATCCCCGACAGATGATTCTGTGGAAGTGGCTATATCGTTCTTGAAAGAGTGCGGACAGAAATTAACAGAGGTCTCCAGTAAAGGTAGATAAGGAGTGTGTTGGGTTTGTTAAGAAGAAGAATCAGGTTTTTTTTTTGTTTTTCAGGGATAAATGCTATATTCGAGATGTTGAGGAATATCTTACATGAAGGGAAATTGGAGAAACGTATTCAGTATATGATTGAAGTGATGTTTCAAATTCGGAAGGACGGATTTAAGGACCACGCCGCGATTATTGAGGAATTAGACATCGTGGAAGAAGAAGATCAATTTACGCATTTAATTACTTTGGATGATGTTAAAGCTACAAATGCTGAAGATGTTTTAAGTAAGTATTTTTTTTTGTTTTCGTTTATGCTGGTGGAACATCTTTTCTAAATTATTTAATAACCTCAATATGTTCCTGATGCACCTCTCTCAAAGTAAAATCTATTTATTTATAATGTATTTTAGACGTATTCAGATTCGATGACAAGTACGAAGAAAACGAAGGCAAATACAAGACCCTCAGTAAAGAAATCTTGGACAGCGACAGCGAATCGGGTTCTGGTTCGGAAGGATCAGACGGCAGTGACGAAGAAGATGGTGAAGATGAAGAATCGAAAGAAGGGAACGCCATCATAGACAACACAGAAACTAACCTGATCACATTGAGGCGGACGATCTATTTGACGATACAATCCAGTTTGGACTTTGAGGAGTGTGCGCACAAATTAATGAAGATGGAGCTGAAACCGGGACAGGAAATCGAATTATGTCACATGTTTTTAGGTGAGTCTCTTAAATTGATTAAAAAATAGATAACTTGATGGTTCATTCAATTTAATATTTTTTGTGCTGATGTATTGTACAGTTAAGGAAATATGTGTGTGGACAGTCCTTTAACACATATGAACGTAATGATCCTCTAAACAAATCCATTCAAGTGGAAAATCATAAAAAAACACATAAATTTTATACTATCAGAGTCTATTGAGCATATTAGTGTATTATTTCACATCATTTTAACGTTTATTTTAAAAGGGAATGGTAAATTGATAATTAGTAATCGCTAAGGACCTCTATCAGACAAAATTTAAGAGATTAGATTAGATTAGATTAGATTAGGATTGGGGTGGCCTATCGACCTGTTTCACCGCGACCTGGTTTCAGATCTATTGTGATCCCCTTTTTTCCTAGAGGATGCTCTCTAATTTTGCCCTCTTAATTAGGCCTATCATCTTTGAGAGCGGGGTCTTTATGTAGCTACTAACTGTGGGGTTCTCCTCCCCCAATACTAGAAACCTTGTCCTCGCCAGGCCTTCACATTGCACAGCACATGAACTGGTGTTTCTTCCTCCTCTTGGCAGTATCTGCAGGTTGCATCATCTGCCAGGCCTATGTTGTACATATGCCTATTCAGTCTACAGTGACCAGTCAGCAGACCTACGATCATTTTGACAGTCTTCCTGTCTTTATTCAGTAGATCTCTCGTGAGTTCAGGCCTCTGCTCCTTTAGGAACTCTTTTGCCTGCCATTGTCCCGGTGATTTTTGCCACCACTCTCTGGACTGATTGTATATCCATTCATTGATGGATTTTTTAATTTGTGGTTTGGTAGTGCCGAAAGAGGGGTCGGCTCCAACGAATGGCCTTGACGAACCTCGCCTGGCCAGCTCGTCCGCCGCCTCATTTCCTCTCACGCCCGAGTCGCTGGGGACCCAGGCTAGGGTTACTTTCCTTTGGGTGTCCACCTCATTTAGGGCGCTTACATAGTCCCAAATCAGCTTAGAGTCCACGCTTGAGGAGCTAATCGCTTTAAGTGTGGACTGACTGTCAGAGAAGATAGCGACGCTTTTACCCGGTTCGGTACATCTTTCTATCTCTCGGACACAGTGATGAATTGCAGCAACCTCAGTTTGGAACACAGTCGTATCTTTGCTGAAGCTTACCGAAAGAGCCTTTTTAGGCTTCTTAGTGTATATTCCCGCTCCAACACCGTGATCCGTTTTAGAGCGGTCAGTAAACCAGTTTGAGTCCGCTCTTACAGGGGCACCTGCCTCCCAGTCCTTCTTATCTGGTATTATAACCTGATATTTCCTATCTAGGTTAGGGGTTTGAACCATGGCATCACATGGCATTCCTAAAAGAGGTGCCTCCTTGAGTTCGTCTAGCAGTTTTTTATAGTCAGCCCCGTGCGATTTACTTATCGGTACTTGACTATGTAAGAGTCTGTGTACTGTGGACCTTGCGGCTCCTTGTACAAAAATATGTATTGGGAGGTTCAGAATTACTTCCATCGCGGCGCATCTCCATACGTTAACATGGGTCTAATTAACCCTTGTGTACAACACAGAGTCATCTGGGGGCTAAGGCCCCAATTCTTTCCGCACAGCCTCCTACACCTACCCAGGGCGATGGTGACTTTGCTGGTCAATTTTTGGATATGTGAATTCCATGTGTGCCTTTGATCAAACCATACTCCCAGGTATTTAGCCTCTTTGACGTATGGAATTCGTTCATCTCCTATCACTAGTGGCTGTAAGCCTTCTAGCATTCTTTTTCTTGTAAATGTGACAGCCTGTGTTTTTTGAGCATTGACTGATAGTCGCTCTTGTTTACACCATTTGTCAACCGTGTTGAGAGCGGTTTGCATACGCTCCACCAGAACCTTTGGAAACCGCCCTCTGACGACTATTGTGAGATCGTCAGCATATCCAAAGCAATGGAATCCCTTGCCGGTCAGCTTCCGGATTAGGTCATCTACCAGGGTAGCCCACAGCAAGGGAGAAAGAACTCCACCCTGCGGGCATCCCCCTCCCGCCTCCGCCTCAATGGTAGCCTCACCAATTGTGGATGTGATTATCCTTCTTTCCAGGCTGGCTCTTACCCACTGTAGAAGTTTCCGCGCGACGCCCCTTCTCCGTAACGCCCCGATGAGTGAATTAGTGGTAGCATTGTTAAATGCTCCCTCGATGTCCAAGAAAGTCGTCATGGCTATCTCTTTGTCTTCAATAGACGTTTTTTTTTCTTGGCAAATTTTCGCCCCTTTAGATTTAACTTTTCTCTTTTCAGTGATATTTTTTTTGTTTTAAGTTTAAATATTTATTTTCTAAAAAAAATCTTACATAAGAAAATGTTTCAATTAATGTTTTGTCAACAAGAACGTGTGTTGCAATATACTTTCAAGTTCTTTTTATTATAATAGAATTCCCCAATATCCTTGTTTATATATATCTTTATATGACATAAACAAGGCCAATACTAACCTTTTAATGTAAACAAACACGAGTATGATCGCGAGGCGTGTATACACCCTCTCCTTTCCCCAGACCTCATCGACAACTTTCACGAGGTAATCTTATATATACGGATGTGATACGGACCTTGACCTTTGGGTAACTATTGCAATTAAATAATATTTTGCCGACACGTAAGAGGGTCATCTTGTATGTAGTAGTTTAACTATAAAGCTTATATTTAAATCGAGATGGACATTAACGGAGTGTCGCCATCTACCGCTTTTGTCCAAAATGTTCAAAAATCCGTTAACTATTTGGTCCATAAGGTTGACTAACTAGTATGTATATAAACAATGGTATTATGTTTGTAAACAAACAATATGCCGGAATATAAATTATACAATAAATCTCATTATAATAAATTTTATATTATATAAGACGTATGCGTACTTGATTGGTTTTCCCATTTTTTTTTTTTTTTTTTTTTTTTTTAATTATTGATCTTTAAAATTATATTTGTACATACACCATTACCCCTAGAAAAAATTGTAGAAGCAATGACATTATATTTAGACATTACATATTTCAAATTTAACAACAGTTTTTATACACAAACATTTCGTATTGCCATGGGATCACCAATATCAGCAGTAATTGCCAACTTAACTATGGAAAACCTAGCAAAAAACTGTTTTAAATAATATAAGTTTTAACATTCCATTTTTTAAAAGATATGTCGACGACTGCATACTAACTATTTTCACCAGTTACTGTTTTCTTATATTAGGAAAATTTAATTCTTTGTAGTTCTACATACAAGCATTTAGGTATTAATTTATGTACTACATATATATGCTTTCGTCCAAATTAAATGAATTACTTTTGCATTTATATAAATAATATTATATAAATTCTATTGTTATACATTTACTTTTATCATTTAACATCATGGCTCATTGACATTGAAAATTTATTTATTTTAATTAAGTTAAATTTTCAAAAATCAATTAATCACTCCTTTCTGTATCATTTTAAACAGATTGCTGTGCGGAACAGCGCACTTACGAGAAATTCTACGGATTATTAGCGCAACGTTTCTGCCAGATTAATAAAATCTACGTGCCGCCCTTCGAGCAGATCTTCAAAGACACTTACGCCACCACCCATCGATTGGACGCGAACAAACTGAGAAACGTGAGCAAATTCTTCGCCCACCTCCTGTTCACGGACGCCATAGGATGGGAGGTCTTGGAAATAATGAAACTGAACGAAGTGGACACGAACAGCTCCAGCAGGATCTTCATTAAGATCCTATTTCAAGAATTGGGCCGAGTATATGGGATTGGCAAAGTTGAACACAAGACTGAAGGATGCGTAAGTACAGTACAGTCTAATTTAGAATTAACCTGTTTGCACTGCATAAGCGTTTTGAGCCTTTCCCCATTGCTAATTGGCTTTCCTCGTGGATTTTTTGATGGACCTGCGAAATGGTCATTATGCTACCCAACAGCTTCCTCTTCTATCATATCAGATAGGTATATGATAATCCTAGAAGAGTATTTAAAGAAATACAATTGTGTTATCAAAATTGAAAAAAAAGTACCTTTTCGGTATGAATATTGCATTAATCGAGTTCTAACAAGGACTATTTTTAGTAAAATATGCTAAACAAAGTAACCGGTCTTTCAAATCGAGCGAGTTGTCGAGATGCGTTCAAACAGTCCGGTATTTTAACTTTGACAAATTTATTTATCTTAAATATTTTACTTTACATATCCAATAGAAAAGACCGCTTTCAGAGGGTCGGTCAAGGGCAAAGAACTATTACCAGACAATAGAATATTTTCTACATACCGTTTTACAAATATGATATAGGCATGAAGTCACCCTCACGCATCGGTCTCAAAATCTATAATTCCTTTCCTCAAGAAATCAAAAATATAGCAATCTTTTTTCCATTTAAACGTGCTTTGAAAGCATACTTACTTAATCACGTTTTTTTATGATCTAGCCGAATACTTTAACACATGATCGCTGATCTTAATTTTATTCTGACAGTGAGTTGCTGATGTAATATTTTATATTGATATGTTTGTCGTCTTTAGTTTTATACATTTATGTGTATTTGCCCCTTTTTTGACAATTCGTTTAAAAAAATGTAATTTTTTATATAGGAAATATATTATTATTAATATTATAACGAAAAAAAGAAGAGACTGGATTGGTGTATATTGTTAACACCAGGGCTAAAGCACATAAATGCTGTTTTTTCATTATTTACATGAAGCTGGTTGTGATTGAACCACTTAGTGAAAGCATTTAGCCAAATCTGTGTCCTTACAATTAAATTCTCTTTGCTATCGTCAGCGACATTTTTATTAAGAAGTCGTGAACATAAATAACAAATAGTAAGGGGCCAAGTACTGATCCTCGCGGAACACCTCTGTCGATTATTACCCTGCTTTCGGATTTTTGTACATTAACTTCTACGATTTGTGATCTATTTTTTAAATAAGAAGCAAACCCATCATATGTTTTTCCACTTATTCCATAATTATTGAATTTCTGTAATAATATCTGATGGTCAACTAAATCAGAGGCTTTACTTAGGTCCATGGAAACTCCTATACATCTTTTTCCCGTTATTTAGTTCGTTGTATGGAAAATTTATAGATTTAATCATTGCGGTTCCCCCGCTGATTCATTCTTTATAATACCATGTTGATGTTCGCTCAAAATATTGAAGTTATTTAAGAATGATGTCTTGCTGTTGATTATTTAGCCAAAACGTGTTATTTTTTCGCTTCTAATTTGTTGGACAATGGTTGGGAATTAAAAAAACAATGTTTCTATTTCATGTGGCGTGACGTTCCGCCATCCCTTATATGCCTTTTTAAAACAAAGTAAAGTGCGTTATGTAAAATTATGCACACGTCAGTTAAAATATATAAACAAAATTCGTGCATAGTACATAAATGTAACGTAACATTTTAAAAGCATCACTTTTGTGATACTTTCGTATATTTGTTAGTCTGTTTGTGTTGTAATAAGTAATGGTCGAGAGATCACTTCCCACCCCATCTACAGCGGAAGTACAACTCGAAACGTCGGACAACAGAATTATTCTTCTTTTTAACTTTCCTTGGCGGGTGTATTTATAACATTGAAAAGCCGGGTTCGGCAAAGATAAGCTATGTTCGACTGATTTGTGGGTGGTCTTTCGTCGTAATATGGCTATTGTAAACAAAACAGATGAAAAAGTCGGCATGGTATAATTGAATGTAGCGCGCAGGACGACAGGAACTGTACGTGCCGATTTAGGCAATGGCATAACTGACAATTTAGGTACAAAAGTAATATAACTATTACATTTCTCCAATATGCAGGGATCCAGCATATTTGATGTAACATGTTTCTAAAATGAATCCAAGCACAACAAAGGTTTCCAAATAATAAAATAGAATCTTGACAAGCAATTGTAAACTGAAAATCTGTTCCAGAAAATGTTTAAGCTGTTCCAGAAACTGTTGAACAGGAGCTGTTTAAGCTGTTCTGGGAACTCTTTAAACTGTTCCGGGAACTCCTTAAGCTGTTCCTAAAACTGTTTAAGCTGTTCCGGGAGTTGTTTAACCTGTTGCAGGAACCGTTTAACCCCATATTTATATTCAAATTTCTCATACTTCGAAGGCGGTCAATCAGAAGGCATAAAGTTTACGCACAGTTATGCGAAGTAGGAGGGATAAAAAGTACTTTCAGACCCCCTATGTAAAAATGGAATACTTAATTTCCACAACAATCACGTTTGGTGTGACGAGAATCCTCATGCTACCTTTGAAGCCAAGCACCAGCAACGTTTCTCTTTAAACATCTGGTTAGGTATGATAGGGGAACGGTTGTTAGGACCGATTATTTTGCCACAACGCTTAACAGGTCCTGCATACCTATAGTTCTTGGAAAATACTTTACCTGAACTTTTGGAAGATTTACCTATAAATCTAAGACCGAACCTCTGGTTTATGCAAGATGGAGCTCCACCGCACTTTACGCGTGCTGTTAGGGAACATCTTAACAATGAATTTCCTGGGAGATGGATAGCGCGAGCAGGTCCCATTGCTTGGCCCCCAAGGTCTCCCAATCTAAACCCGTTGGACTTTAGTATCTGGGGTTATTTGAAAAGTTTAGTGTACTCAACACCGGTAAACGATATTTCAGAGTTGCGCCAACGAATAGAACACTGTTGCCAAATAATACGAGAAAAATCCTTGTTTTTTGAAAGAGTGCGCGCTTTCCTTTGAAAGCAGATGTAGATCCTGTGTCGAAATGGAACGACGTCATTTTGAACATCTTCTTTAGTTATAATCTATTTTATGTTAAAATGCAATAACATCTTAATAAAAACCGCTAAAGCAAGCTTATTCTGCAATTGCGATAAAATCGCTGTTATCTCGTAAACAGTTAATTTGTGAACATATGTTTATCATGACTTTTAGCCTTATTTTCGATCGTACTACATGCCCTTAAAATCTTTAAACTATGTTTCAAAACACCCTGTATATTTTATAGTATGCAAAATCTTCATCCCTTTTCTTTTTTTACGGCAGTGCAATACAATTGCTTTAATTTTTGCTGATGTATAATAGGAAAAACTAATTTAATATATTAATAGACGTAATATATTAATAAATCATAGTTAGATCTTCATCTAACTAGAAATCACTTAGAAAACATTATCGTCTAAATTCAATTCCCCAATCACGTTAATTTATATTACAGAACGATGGAACCCCATTTCTCCGGCCTCTTCCCCAGAGATAATCCGAAAAATACCAGATTCTCCATCAATTTCTTCACTTCCATCGGCTTGGGCGGTTTGACGGACGAACTCAGGGGAACATCTGAAGAACGTACCTAAAAACGTCGAACTCAACGTGGCGCAAGAGGTGTCCAGTTCGAGCAGCGGCAGTTCCTCCTCCTCTGACGACAGTTCCAACGATGACAGCTCATCGTCTAGTTCGGGCGAATCGTCGGAAGATGAGAAATCGAAGCGGGGCAAAAAGAAACAGAACAAGAAGTCTAAGAAAAAGGAATCGTCAGGTTCGGAAGACGAGAAGAAGAAACCGAATAGAGGCGATGGGAAAAAGCGAGAAAGTAAGGGAAACGAGAGAGATAAATCGTCGAAAGATACTAGGGACAAGGATAAGAAGTTGAGCCAACGTGAGACGGAATTTTTGGGGCAGTTCGTGAAGAAACGCGATGGAAAGCCGCAGCAAGAACGCAACGATGACAGAGACAGGTATAGAAGGAGGAGGGACGATAATAAGGAAAGGGATGAAAAATACAGAAGACACGATAGGAATAAAGATGATAGTAATCGAGAAAGAAGAGATCGAAGGTACAGGGATGAAGATGATAAATCGAGAGAAAAGTACAAAGATGCCCATAGGCGTAGAAGTTAAAAGGTTTTTTTTTTATTATTATTATTTTAATTAAAATAGGCAAAAAAAATATGTATAATTTTATCTATTACAACAAGAATTGTAAATATCTGAATTGTGTTAATAAAATCGATTGAAAAAAAAAAAAATTAATAATTGCACTTGTGTTCTTCTTCGCATTTAAAAGTGGGTGGTGGCATGGAGCAAGCTAGCAATTGTTTGAAAGTGTCGATACAAACTGAACCGGTTCTATCCGCACAGACGCCCATTTGCCATAATTTCTCAAACGTATCTTCTGGAAATTGGTAACCACAGTTTTCAAATAATTTTCTAATGTATTCAGGTGTCCTAGGCTGTAATTAACATTGATAATTTATTTAGTTAACAGGAAATACCTTATATAAAGAGCCTTCATTTTATCCCGTACGCCACGTGACCACAAAGATAGACTACCTAAATGACGCTAATTTTATTTTTGTTTTTCATTTTTTTTTATTTTTTTTTTTATAATTTACACTTCTTGCAGTTATATTTATACAGGGTGTATCAAATAAAAAAGTAAATTTTGCTTGGGTGTTAACTACACGACATATAAAGCACAAACCCACCGAAACCGGATTTCATCATTAAAGAATAAAAAAAAGTAAAATTTAGAGCCAAAAATTCTTTAGTCCGGGCCTGATGCAAGGAAACGTCATGTTAAGCACCCGCTAAACGTGGTATTATGTATAAATACATTGCACTCATTTAGTATTATTCTTAATGGTATGCCGTAAGTTCATTTAACGTCATTCTGAATAAATAAAGGCCCTTGTAAAAATAGCAAAACTGAGGCATTTTAAATTTCTTCTTTTTATAAAATAAACATTCCTTATTTGTTAAGAGCCTTCTACGTAAGTCTACAAAGTATTATTTTCAATATCCTGATAAGACGTTCGAGTTTCACCGGATATGCGACTTCAGTAGTTACAAAAAACGTAAATATTTTTCTTTTGCTTTGTCGAATCGAAAGTTAGTTGTTAATAAACGGTACCACATGAATCTGAGTTATTTCTTTTGGATTTATTTAATCATATAACGCAAAATGAATTGAATCGAATTACACAGAAATAAATGTAGATGCAGAAAATTTGCAAACACGCCTTTTTACTATGATATCACGCAAAAATGAATCTATACATTCCCGCGCTTTTGCCGATGCATCAAGCTTCGATTTTCTTAATATGAAATCATGATGGTCCGGAAAAGGATCGTTTTTTCGAGACGGGAAGAATTTAAATAAAATGTTCGAAGTGGCTTGCACTCCAAGCGGCGATCCACACAAAACTAACAGCGGTAATGGCTGAATGATAGTGATATGTGGGGCTATACTTGGGACAGCATTTAGGTTGGGCACAGGTGCGGCTCTAGCCCACGGCATTGACGAAATATTTTTTTTCTCATTAATGATTGATAGACCCCCTGTGCATTAAGACTTTTTGATTGTATATGATTACAGCTGTTACATATTATTATATTTACCTCTATATCTGATACACCCTGTATACTTGAAAAAGCTTTGAAATAAAGCGAAACGTTGTAGTATTCCTTCATGTTTTCAATATTTATAACCTAAAAACCAAGAGAATAAGAAATTAAAAAAAAAAATAAATGACGCTAGCTGACAACTCTGTATCATTGATTGTATTCAATCACTAAACTCGTATTGTACCACATTATCGGTCTTTTTTTTTTTGTTTTGTTACACAAAAACACATGGAGGTATTTTTTGGTGTTTCTCCACATAGCCAAATTTAAATTGCCCGCAATTATTGTTAGTAACTTCAACGTTGAAACATAAAATTACCTACTATTTTGTACTACATTGATAGTTATTTTAATGTCTTTACGTTGAGGTTACTAAAAATAGTGGCGGGAAATTTAAATTTGGCTATTAGGGTCAAAAAAAAAATGTATTAGTTTTGTAATAGTATTTTATTGTTTCTTTTTTGTTTGTTCGCGACGCACAATGGTCCGTATTTAGTTGAAAACGGAATTACTATTATTATTTTTTTTCATTAAATCAACTCGATTTGTTATAGATGTTGGAAAAAATAGGTTGTTTAGAGTTACTTTTTAGAGAGGAAAAATAGCAAAAATTCTCTCCATGTTACAACCCAGTGAACCAAATTCAAATTTCCCGCAATTATTTTTAGTAACTTCAACTTAAAGGTATTCAAATAACTATTAATCTAATACAAAATCCTAGGTAATTTAATGCTTTAATATTGAAGTTACTAAAAATAATTGCGGGAAATTTGAATTTGGTTCACTGGGAAAAGCTTGCTAAAAACATCATTTTACCAGTTATTTATTTATACAGAACGCTAGACGTGTGTATCTACTCAAAAAAAAATATTAGTTATTTCTCCCGTTTATTTGTTGACATATCAACTTTGGTTTTAATGAGACATTAAAAAAAGCCCTTGAGTCCCCGCTCTGCAAAAATAAAAAAAAACGATTTTTACGTGCGACCAGTTGCCCCTTAGAAAGTTATTTATTTTATTGCGAATCTCGACAATACTCCAACATCAAACATATAAATAAATACATATATGAATGAAAACACCCCTTTAGTTGAAACATAAAACTGGATTATTGTTAAAATATCTTTTTCGTGTAGCAGCATAGTACTTTATACTACGAATTACAACCATTGGATTTAAATAATATAAAATCGATTATAAACGATTTTCAGTTGTACTTGATGTTTAGCTTATTAAAGAAACTGAGTAATTTATCTTGTTATTGGTTCAATGGTGTTTTCGGCTGATGTAACATAAAAAAAAAATTAATTCCCACAAGTTAAATAAATATAATAACTGATCAGTACTTCGGGATAACGAGGATCTGTATAATAAAACAGAGAAGTCGGATGAGTTAACCTAATTAGTAAAGATGCTAGGGTTGACAACTGTTTAGCTGTAGTCCGTCACAAAATTTCCAATAGCCTTAATTGCTTCCAAAACCTGGTCTTCCGTTCATTTAATTGTAGGAACGCCGCGGACGCATATCTTAAAGTTTTTTTTTTTTTTTTTAGAAAACTATAATCTGGTCTTTTTTTAAATACAGTATCCAAAATTGTTACTTTATTGTCATCGTCTTATAATGAGTGAGCGCATGTTGGTAGTAGTGTAATAAAAGTGGCTTCCTCATCTATAATAAAAAGAAAATTATTTATTTGCCAAGCTCAGTAGGAGTACGCAAATATATACATACTATAGTATTGTCAAACTGTAGTTTAGGTTTTATAATGTTTACATCCTTTAAATATAGGGTAAATGTCAATTACGAAATTTATGATCATAACTCACAGATAACGTAAACTGTGAATTAATGACAAAGGATTATTATTTTAACAGAATAATTTCAAGATATCTACAGAAGAGTAAAAAAAAGAAATACAATTTGAAAGGATGACACAAACAATTCAAATTTCCCTCATTATATTTATAACTTCAACTTAAAGATTTGAAATAAATTAATGTAATACAAATCATAGTAACTTTCATGATTTATGTGAGTTACTAAAATATTGAGGAAATGAATGTTTTAATGGGAAGAGTGTTTTCATAAGAGCTATTCAACAATTCGGCAGAGAAAGATAAATAAAAATAAAGAAAATTTATTACTTGTATGGTTTCAGCGAGGCAATATTTGTTGCGTCGATCAGTGTTAGGAAACTTCATAATCGATTTTATCATCTTAATGACCTCCAGACCCTGCTAACGGTTCCAATCTTCTCCGCAGTTCAAGTCAAGCAATCACATTGCTTTCAAAATTAACTGATCAACAGATTTTCCTAAATATACCGAAATAAGGGCGAAAACAATTAAATTAAACATAAAAACATTTTTGGTAATTCCTTTTATGGGGTAAATTAAACTATTACGTTTTTTATTAATGTATATAAATATGTTTTATAAAGGGTGTCAGTGATTCAATTTTGTGGAACAAGTTTTAAATTTCAGGTACTTAATCCCCTATGATAATATATGGTCTAAGTGAGAGTTAATTCTTTAGATGTTCTTTCTTTAATTACAATATTATTATCAAAAAAAAAAAAACTAAAAAGAAAATTGAAATTACATAGATTGGCTGCAAAAAATGTAAAAATGTTAGAATAGAATAACAATTATACGCCTTGAAGTACTTTTCAAAATCAATAACACCTTAACATATTCTCAAGCTGCTTAATATGGTATTAAAAATAAATTGCATATCGATTCTCACGAGTTGATTTTAGATAATCTGTAATAAAACTTCACCCTGTATAATAACATCCAATTATATTTAATTTTATAATATCAGTTTTATTTAACTTAAAATAAATATAATATCATAACATAAAACCAAGTTTAATTTATGGTAATTTGCCAATTATAACCGTTTTAATTAGATCAAAACATATCCGAAAATAAAGTATGTTACCTACACTGTGCGGTTGGTACACCTATTTAGTTACTAATCTGATGTCAATCCAAATCGCACAGTCGACTTCCTTTTCCTCCACGCATTTTGTGGAGAACAGTCGCAGTGTGCAGTGATCGACAAAACACGGAATAAAAGAAGGTAAATAATCACTTTTAATTGGTAAAAAGTGCCTGATCGTTCATTTCGACGGTATAAAAATTGTTTCGCAGGGGAAAACTTTCGGGGTTTCTTCACCAACGACTACCAGACATGCGAGCTAAGTGGAGAAAGAAGCGTATGCGGAGGCTAAAAAGGAAACGCAGGAAGATGCGTGCGAGGTCCAAGTAGACGAGAAGCGACAGTAACCTCGGACACGCGAAACACGTGGAGGAGCGGTTATGAAGCTTATTGTATCTTAATTCTAATTACCTGTTATAAAATGGAGCTTTCTTACTTCGAGTAATAATAAATCCTTTTTGGTAAAGTCGATTTTGTTTGATTTCATAGAAATTTAAGTGTGAAAATATGGTATAACCTAAGAAGTAAGTAGAGCCAGTCCTATTTTTTTTTGATGCGTAATAAAGAGTGAAACGCTTGTTCTTATCATTCATAAAGTAATTTAGTATCTGAAGACCAGTTTCAGCCTAAATAGCCATGTTCGGATCAACTACAAAAGATGACCGTTTAGGCCAAAACTAGTCATCGGATATTAAATTATTTTGTGAATGATAAAAATTTTATCATTTTATAATCATTTTTGATTTTATAAATCAATAAATTACTATTACTATTAAATAAGTTTTTCACTCTTTGTTACCTCTTAATACTTATTGTTCATTAGATAACAGTACATTTAATATTTCTTCTAATGGAAATGCATTTGAAAGATATCTGTTGCATAAAACGAAAATACTATACTGATTTTTAGCATAAAATGTAAGCGCTTGAAATTTATCGGGGACTAACATTTCCCAAAAAGAAATAAATTTGGCTTGTAACTTTCCTAAAGAATAAGCTTGAACTAGTTTAGTATGAATAGTTTCTGCGCTAGTCATAATGGATTTTACAAGAAATTAAATGAAATATAGTGACAAATACACCATAACCTCAATAATACATATGAAATAGTGAAATTCATTAAATATGTATGTGTACCTACATAAAATTATTAATTCAATAAATAATCATAGGAACTTATAGAAATGTACACAGTTTAAAATGCAAATACCTTTAAATTACATTTTATTTAAAAAATAAAACTTAGTTATTTTTCCAAAAATTTTCAAGTGAAACAAGTACTACCACTACCAACTTCCAATAATTCTCTAACCACTAATCACAGAATAGAGAATAACCAGAAGTTTCACTCTGGTGATTTATGTTTCGACAGAAATCTATCCTTTTTCAATTATATTCTTCTACAAAGGTATTCAAGTAAATGTTTATTAAGGGTTGTTTGAATTGTTTGGTTTAACTTTTACTAACATACTAAAATCGACTAAAGAATTATACAGCTTAATTGAAATCAAATTTTAGGAAAGAGACAGAGAAAACGAGATCACTTGTCTTTAATACGTTATGTTATCTATGATCCACACCACAAGACGTCGATGATTACATCATATCCACGTTTATGAAACATTTTAGGTCAATTTATAGCGGGGATAAACTATGATGACCACTTAACATAGTTTTCTAATCGATTTATAAATCTAAATTTGTATTGACTTCTTTTCGTCTGGACCTGAGCAATGCTCGGGCAGTAAAGATATAAAATAAAATATCGTCATTGAAATGGTGAATTGCAAAGTTGAATAAATATGGCGTCATGTAAAACTGGTAGAAAAACATGTTATGTTTCTTCATCATCTGTAGAAAGCGCTTTTTCAACGTTTGGCTTAATCCACACAAACAGACTGGGAGTTAGTGATGGGCATAATGGAATATAACGAAAATTGATTTTCTCGATTATTTAATTATTCATAATCCATTAGTTTGAATTTTGTCAATTGGATTAATTTACCTTGTCGTGAAATAGAAAAGAATCGTGCATATCCTTCAGATTTATATGCACATCCCTGCGCGCCTTGATGTAAGCCCTCAAGTTGTTCAAATTCGAAATCTGTTTATACAACACCCTCTTGCAGCTGTTAGGTTTGCAGGTCGGATCCTTGAGCAATTCTTGTACACCGCACATTTCTCGCTTGCACGGCATTCCGAACATGTAGTCCTTGGGTACCTGGCGATGTTGTTGTTTCTGAAACGGGGTTAAAGTTACGAATAACCGAATAAAATTTGCAACTTAAGAAAGCGTACGGTTGCAGCGCCTTCCCTAATTTAGGTTTCCTCTTGTCCACGAAATCCGCTTGAATGACGCTCGCCATCTCCAGAGGATCGTTGAGATGCCAAGTTGTCGCGCATTTCACCCAAATTCCTTTGGGATCGTATATCGTGGTCATTCCGAATCTCTTGTCGGGATCGTAAGCTGGACGTAAGTATCTTAATGGTAAGAAAAGAATATTGCGTTTGAATCGCGTAAAATCAAATTTGCCGCAAAAACTAATACTAAAATCTACCGCAAGATGGCGATGGTAATATTAAAGAATAAATTAGTACCCTCTATCGACGCGTTCTCCGGGATTGTAATCATTATGACTCGCCCTGTAGATATCGTGCCCTTCTTGGCTTTCCAGTAGAACTTCAAAATGACTCTTTTCAGGGTTCACCAATTCCGCAACACCATGATCTTTATTATTTTATTTTTTTCAAATTAGATGTAATTAAATGCTTGCAGTAAAACCACGTAATTTACCTCTGATAATGGGTAAACCAAATGTAGTGTCGGGATCCATTCCCTTAGGAAAAGCCCCATTGCTATCCCTAGTGCTGCCCAGTTCTTTATTCCAATAGGAATCGTAGGAGGTTTCGCGTAAATCGTTAATTACCGTCTCGTATCTTGTCTTTGGTGCTGGACGGATTACATCCTTTGACTAGAGGAAGTAAATTTGAAATAAAGGTCATTTATCTAGAATAAAGGACGCGTTCGTTCTTTTTATCGCTTCGAAACCATGATGATATGAGGTATGAAAGATCAACTATTAGTCTAGAGCCAATAACAAATGATAAAGTGTAAGTCAGGGGGGTGTATCTTAAGGGTGGGCAAGATTATAAAAAATTTCATCACTGTCAAAAATGGTAAAATTCATAATTCTTTTAAAAAATAGATGTCTCTGTGGGTACCATTTCTAACGTTCCTAACAAAAAAATATTTATGCTTATACAAATGGGGTGGTTATAGAGAAGTATTTGACGAAATAAGAGGGGATAGGATAGAACGGCAATGGTGGAGTAAGGGGCGCATAGTATATTTGAACCGATTTGAAATGTGTAGCATATCTACTATTTCCAACATATTTCTAGTGTGTCGAGTGGTCGGGCAGATTTGCAGATGGATACATCGTACAGAGCAGGTAGCGTAGGTACTCAACGCGTACAGCAAAGGAAAAAAAGCTATCGGGGATAATGAGAAAAAAACATATTTAATTTTTGGGAAATGTATGGTGATATAGTGAATATTAAATATGAGAAATAAAAATAATTTATTAATTGCTTCGACTGGTGGAAATATGTTATGTTATTTTCTTTCACGGTTTTAACATTCGATGTTAAAAAGATGCCAAAAATTATTATTTATTCTTATATATTTGGTAAAAGTATTTTTTACATTCTCAATTATTAAAGATCGGGTATAATTATCTTAATTTTATTTTAAAAAAATACCGCAATCTAACAGTCAGCAGATGGAGATTAGTACCATTACACTTTAAAAACTGAACTTATCCTTCTTAAGTATATGTGTGATTTTTTTATGACAATTTTTCATTAATAATAATTGGCACGGCAATAAATATAGCGGTGAAATGTGTTTTTTTTTATAAATAAAAGGGTATTATGTATATTTTACATTGCAAGTAACTGTGAACTGAGAAAAAAATGCCATACGCTTTATCGCACTAGTCACTCACGGTGTTTACAGTTTACCAAGCCAAAAAAGGATTTGACATTAGGTAACTGATTGAATACAGCTAAAATGCGTAATGTCAAAATTTTGAATTTCCTAACCAGTAGTATGAGTCATGTGAATAAAATTATCCGCTAATAGATAATTAATAAAACATACCTACATCAAACGCACTTTTTTTTGATGTGTTTCTTTTTCTCTTCCGATTTATGCAGTATGATATTGCAACACGTATTAGTTCTAAGGCGACATGCTCTTGTATACTTCGTTGTAATATTTAAATTGAAAGCAAAAGTTATATTGAGTGTTTCAAAATGCAATTTCTAATAATAAAATCAAGAATATCGGAGAAAGCTTTTATTGAATATATATGAACACCTTGACGTCCAGTAGGTCAATTTGGAGGGCACTTCTAATTTCTATGATTTATCTTAAATGCAAAGAAATTTAGATCCGCGGTATTCTGGCTGTTAGCGAAAAGATATAAATTCTTATTCTATTTTTTATATCCTTCATAATCTAAGGCCAACATTTAAATCCAAAAATTGTATACAATTTCCCTGAAGGAGAACGGAGATAGTTTTTTCTTGTTGTACTAGGACATCGTAGCAAATGGGATAGTGGACCGTTGTCTCGTCTGTTCAACATACCCACATATCCGTAGCTACTCGTACCCTCGAAACTGTGGTGTATAGTATTTGCAGAGTTTTATACGTATACTATTTAAATAAAATTAAAGAAATATGGAATTATCTTAAAAGTAATATATGCATCATTTATTAATGATATTTCATATTTCCTTTCTGTATAAGTTTAGGCTCCATCTTGCGGCAAAGGACAAAGGTGGTGTTTCTTGTAGGGGTGTTCCAATATTCTTTGTACAAGTAGTTGTAAAAAAAAGACAAGTCAATGTTTCATTTTGATAGGTTTGGATAACACTGTAAATTTCATTTCTTTGTTGGAAATATGATGTAGTAACATATCTGCGGGTCAACTCTACTTCGTATTTTTTATATTAGTGTTAAAATAAGTTTATTCTTATTTACTTTCACATTTAAACTTGAGACTCAATAAAGAACTATAATTTTACTATATAATTAATAATTCTTCCTTAAAAATGCAAACTCTGTGAAGTTATAGTTTATCTGCCGTATTTGCGGATCCTGTAACAATCTTG
>RXPK01002134.1:0-69165 GCA_004143645.1 Protaetia brevitarsis
TAACAGAACATATTTAGCACAACTAGGATGATAAGTACATTTATAACATATTAATCTGGTATAGGGGAGACTGGAGCACGTTCGGAGACGGAGCACATTCGCACATTTTGAAATTACCCCTTAAATATCGTGTTAGTTCAAAACGAAGCTTACGTTTAGTTGCACGTCTCACTAACGTGCTATTGTGTACTGAGGTTGCTTATTTAAAGCAATAAACAATTTTTTTACTGAAGAAAAATTAGTTTTTGAGATCCTGTAATAGTATTTGAAGTAAGTAGAATAAGCTTTCTCGGTTTTATTTTTTAACTGAGCTTTCTAGCATTTATACATGGTGAATTACCGTTAAATAATATATAATTGCATAGCAGGTTGGTAGCACCTAACATTCAGGGAATTAATTTTTATCATTTTGAAGAAAATATGTGCATATGGGGTACATTCGAATAATTAAGCTGGGGCAGGTTCGGACATTTCGCACCTGTCCCACTGGAAACTGTTACTAATTAATATTATATTTGTTCATAGAAAATGGTCCGCACCTACGTAAAAAAAAAAAACTAACCGAGGAGAAACTTCCGAAATTTAGCTATGTACGAATGTGCCCCATGTGTTGTCCGAAAGTGCCCCGGTATGGGGCAGATTCGGACAAATGCTATTTTGAAAAAAAAGGCATATTCGAGAAAAACCATGCAACATTATCGTATTTCTTACATAGTATTTCATACAAAAATTTATATGTATTAAAGTTTATATGAGAAACTTTTCATATCCCATTAATTAACAATGTGTCCGAACATGCCCCACTCTCCCCTACCTAACATTTCATTCATTCTTCGTTCACGCGACAAAAAAATGGTTCGTCATATACAACCAAACAGCATTGTTAAACTAAATTTTGGTTAGCTCAATGCAGATACTTTTCTGAGTGTACTACTACTAATCTTCAGTTTATAATAGTTATTTGCATAAGTTATTTTCTTGTTGATGTGTATCTCAAGAGATAAATTAACATACTACATTTGCACCTTGTACAATACTTTTTGTTGAATTTACAATTAAAAAATATTTCATAATTTTTATATAACACACCATTTATCCAAGTTCTAATAGACTTCTTACTGTACACTCGTAATGGTTTACACCGGAAACTGCGTTATTTTAACTGGATTGCAGGGAATTTATGGTGTTCAAAAAAAAAAGCACAGATATAGGTATGCGCGGTTTAAATAAATAACAATATTACAGGTTAGAACATATTTTGAATATATTTTTTGTGTCCGTCAGGGATTCATTATGTAGGAAGGTTAAGTTTGCCTCAGCAACTAATCTAGCTAGCGCATACTGAACCAAAAATTGATTTTGAAACAATAACGAAGTAATGCATTAAAGTTGATGTAAAGAACGAGTTCATCAAATCAATGAAAATGAAAAAAAAGTTATTGCTGTAACGAACACCAGTTTTGTTTTAATCACCATATTTGGTTTATTGAATGACCACGAGTTGTTATTAATTTTATGTATGAACTTCAGTAGAGAATGAAGAAATGGCTGTTACTGGTTAATACGCCTATCGCAAGTAGCTAACTTCATATATGTATGTTGTTTATAATTAATCCTAATAAATTATTGTTATAGAGTAATCTGATAATTAAAAGAATGAACTTAATTCATTGATGTAATATAATCGCGTTTCATTCACTCAATTTTGTTGTGTAAGCGCTGCAACTTTATTTAATTGGATTGCAGTATAAGTAATATTAAAAGATTGCTAGCAAGCATTGGTGATTACCAAAAAAACGTCGAAAAAATTAACCGTAAGAATGCTACCACGACAGGGACCCATAGTCTATTGTGGAGTAATCACTGTACAGGCAGAAAGGGGAATAAAAATGCGAGTTTCTGCCTACCAAGCCTCTACAACATTCCTCCAAGAACAAATTCTCCTTCATAAGTATCATGTATCAAGTATTATTTTCGATTCCCTCCTAAGAGATCAAACTTTAAAAGCATGCCCTCTAGGAACTAGATCCCAAACTCTCACTCATTGAGCGACCGTGGTGTAAATCGGTAATTCAATCACTGAGGTACACCTTTCATTACGGTATGCCCTCTGTTCGTTCTCGCAATAAATTGCAAATTATTGAACTAACGATGAAGGTATAATTTAATACTTTATTGCGTTCATATCGTATTTAAAAAAAAAATGGTACCACATGTACTTGTTGTACAAAACCGTACTCATACTCGCAAAACTGTAGTTTCTGGCCTAGTGACACAAATAACTATTGTTAATAACATGAATATAAACCAATATATATTGTCATTTTTACGTACCATTTTTTTTTTAAAAATACGATATGAACGCAATAAAGTATTAAATTATACCTTCATCGTTAGTTCAATGGTTTGTAATTTATTGCGAGAACGAACAGATAGCACTGAAAATTTCAGTGCAAAATTAAGATTTGTCGGCCCAAAAAACATTGTGTACCACATGTACTTGTTGTACAAAACCGTACTCATAACTCGCAAAACTGTACAAGTTGGCATACATGCAACATACCTTAGTATTTTGACGTTTCCGAGAATAAATCTTTTTCTGTAATTTTCTTTCTAGTTTAATATCTATTTATCAATAATAAGTGCAATGAAGACACCAGTTCATCTTAGCATCGTTGAACAGTAGCTTAATGACAATTTATTACACGTATTTCATGTAGAATCATATAATCAATTTTAACAAAACAATGACAAATTTAGTTCTGTCGATGAAAATTTACTCAATGAATGTGGATTATTGATATCACGTCCAGTATGTTTCGCAGTGTTTTTATAAGAAAACGACTTTTGTAATTTAACGACGCGACCTCCTGTTGCTATATATACAAGGGTCGTTTCATTCGAGCTGTTTTATGGCTTCGAAACGAATACGAATCAGATATTTTTTAAGTATTGATATCTGTCGATAAGGGCGCGTCCATACGAAATCGGTCAGACAGGCGCGTCGCGATCGTCGACTCTCTCTCCTAGGCACTAGGTGCCGTTCGGGACGCCCGCCTTCCGGGGTCGAACGATTTTTCAAGTCGCCGACCGCGCCGTTATCGGAAAGTGGAACTTATCGATAGGACCCTTCGGAGCAGGCGCCTCCTCCGAACCCGGCGATTGATTCTAGTGCAAAATTCCGATTGGGTGGCTTCGATTTTGCCAAGTACGCCGTTCGACGGACAGAGAGGACGTTATCGTCGCGATACGGCGGTGCGAGAAGGATCCATAATCGTTATGTGTGTACATAGCGAGCGTCGTTTTTATCGAGAGGAAGGTATTGATGGGAATACGTAATGTGGGACGGTTCTCGGCGAGCGGGCGGGCGGTGAGATAGGTTATCCCGGTCGACGGCGTCGTCATCGGGCTGAGCGAAGGAAACGGCCGGGTCGATACGAGCTGAAATATGTATACGTATACCGCTGGAAGTCTGGAATAATTGATTTATCTCCTGATGTATCCACGTAGAGTTTTTTTTTATATATATTTATATATGTACCTTTACAGTCTGTGCTCAAACTGGAATCGTATGAAAAACCTTCTTGCTGTTAGTTTTAGGAGAAAAAGTTTTTGTTTACACAAGGTTTTGCGTGGTCTAAAATATAAAACGCAACTACACTAAAAAAAAAGTGTGGAAAATTATCCAAAAAGTGGGAGGCACCTCCCCTTATTGAGGAAAATTATTTTCTCGCTTTACTTTTTGAACGAATTGATCTATAAGAGAAATATAGAAAAATGGTAACTAATTAATTAATTAATTTAGCACTCAAGGCTAAAGGAAGAACACAATTAAGGTGATTTAGTCTCTTTTGATTTATATACATCGTACCATACCCGGTATATGATCCAGCCTAAGATGCAACGGTACATAGCCGATTTATTATTGTTTTTTTGGAAAAATGTTGCCTCGAATCATATTTTACACATTTTAAAATTAGTTTCAGTAATGGCGGAGTTCCGGTTGTACCAGAAGCAGATACTAACTTTATTATTTTAAATGGAACACCCTGTATATTATTATATTTTTGGATTCCTTGTTAAATTTAAATAACAATACGTTAGGCATACATTAGGGCTAAGTTGTACCGTTTCCGAATTACATGACGTTTCTCGAAAAAAATGATATTTGGAATGTCTGCGGTATTTGGAAATATCTCCGGAAATACGAAAGTTAGAAAGATGCGGTTTTCAGTTTTCGCTTAATCATGAAACAGCACACGTCTTTTTTTTTAAATTGTTGCGTTTACATTACAGAATTATTAAATAGGACTCTGTAATTTTCTAACTCTAAAATCATGGATAACTTGATTTTTTTTAAATTGAATGGTATAGCAATTTTTACATAAATGGATGTAAAATTAAATTTTCTTTCGATTTTATACGAGTGTCATTGTGTCTATTTCCAAAGATTTTGAAGATATTCGCGATTTTTCAGTTTTTCATGATAGATACGTATTGCGATGCGCCGGCCACCTTCCCCTCGAATTTCACCAGGCTTAGGACTGGCTGCAATAATACTGGCATGCTTAGAAAGTGGCCAACGGAATACAATAAGGCTACTGGAAACAAACAAAACTTGAAATTAAAAAAATGTAGAATTTACTGAAGCGCGTTGGAAATGAACATAGCAATGGCGTACATACACGTCGAGCGTCTTGCTCGCAACAGATTACACTTTAAATGTTAGTGCCGTAATTATACAAAGAATTTGTACAACAGTATTACATTTAAATGTTCAAAATGCCATCCATTTTAGGCGCTACATAATTGAAATAGCTTTTGCAAACACTTTTGAACATTTCTGGTGTGACTTCTTGAAACGCTTTTAAAATACGATAGCGCATATCATCAGATGTTGCTGGTGACGTCTCATAAACTTCATTTTTAATGAAACCCCAAAAAAAGGAATCGCAGCTTGTAAGATCTGGCTATCTCGGAGGCCATTTGTCATCTGTCCTCCACGCCCAATCCAGCGGTCTGAAAAAGACACATCCAAAAACTGACGAAATTCGACAGTATTGGGAGATGGAGCCCCATCGTGTTGGAACCACATCAGCTGACGAGTAGCTTGCGGAATATTTTCCGACAGAACGCCCAAATTATTCTGAAGAAATTCCATATAAACCCTACCCATCAGGTCTTGGTTATGAAAGAACAAGCCTATGATATGTTGTCTAAAGATACCTGCCCACACGTTCACTGACCTTATGTACTGACTATGTGCTGCAATAAATCGATGGGGATTTTGTGTGTCATAAGAACAACAATTGTGACGATTCACAACTCCATTTTTGTGGAAGGTAGCTTCGCCTGAAAACATCACTTTCTCGAAAAAGTTCACAATGTTGTGCTTTCTTTTTTTTTAATTTCAAGTTTTGTTTGTTCCCAGTCATCTTATTGCATTCTGTTGCCCACTTTCTAAGCATGCCAGTATTATTGCAGCTAATCCTAAGCCTGGTGAAATGCGAGGGGAAGGTGGCCGGCGCTTCGCAATACGTATCTATCATGAAAAACTGAAAAATCGCGAATATCTCCAAAACTTTGGAGATAGACACAATGGACACTCGTATAAAATCGAAAGAAAATTAAATTTTACATCCATTTATGTAAAAATTGCTATACCATTCAATTTAAAAAAATCAAGTTATCCATGATTTTAAAGTTCGAAAATTACAGAGCCCTATTTAATAATTTTGTAATGTAAACGCAACAATTTTAAAATAACAGACGTGTGCTGTTTCATGATTAAGCGAAAACTGAAAACCGCATCTTTCTAACTTTCGTATTTCTGGAGATATTTCCAAACACCGCAGACATTCCAAATGTCATTTTTTTCGAAAAACGTCATGTAATTCGGAAACGGTACAACTTAGCCCCAATGTATGCCCAACGTATTGTTATTTAAATTTAACAAGGAATCCAAAAATATAATAATATACAGGATGTTCCATTTAAAATAATAAAGTTAGTATCTACTTCCGGTACAACCGGAAGTCCGCCATTACTGAAACTAATTTTAAAAACATGTAAAATATGATTGGAGGCAACATTTATTTGAAAAATTTTTCTAAAAAAACAATAATAAATCGGCCATGGACCGTTGCATCTTAGGCTGGACACCCGGTATGTGTGTATTTGTATCTACTTATGAGCCAATAAAGTCCATTAGTATTATTATTATTATACTATTAAGTGCAAGTAATAAACAAGAATTGAGCTTTTAAAATTAGTGGAATGAAAACACTGAGAAAAATGGGCTAAGTAAAATGTTTACTTGATAAAAAAATTATTTAGAATGGATAGTTTTACTTGAAACTATTCTGGTTAATTAATATCTGCAACTAAACCCAGTTTCCTGAATGCAAGTTGTTACTGTAAATAGTGCTTTTATTAACGGCTATTACACAGCGTACCTGACAAATTTGTGGTAAGTAACGTATTAATTATGACTACTGGTACTGTATCTAACTGCAGCACATGCTTAGTAGAAGTAACAACAATGCTGATCGCTATTAAACTCATGTATTTTCTTAAATAGGTAACAACTTGCTACAACTATGATTATTTGAGTTTTGCTGCCCACCCCGTGATTGTTTTATTATTCCTGATTGGCTAATGCGGCGGAGTAATGAAATAGTCCCCGAGACGGTGCTAGCGTCAAGTAAGGGTTACGGACGTGGGAAAAGGTCGTCGAAAAAGTGTGTGCAAGTAGGACGGCCATTGTAAGCCAGTTGGAACGCAAATATATTAAAAATATCTGGTGGGTTAACTCAAGGCCCCATCCGCATAAAGAATCCCAGCAAAAGAAGAAGCACCGAGCCTATAAGCAATCGGATGTTTCAAGATTGCAGTTTTAAACCACGTTGTGGAATATTTGAATTCCCCATCATTGTGATGATATCTGTGCTCACTGGTGAAGTTTAGCTGAGTGATCCAATAGTCCAAGTGCCACCTGCAGTTAGGGATACCCCGACGAAGTAGCCGTTTTCGAGGCGATCACCAGACATAACCGCCGCGTACGCCGACAGAGGATCAACCCGCCGAGACAACGCCCAGTGCAAAGAACCAACAGAAACTGCAAGTTTACCGCCTGGTTATATTATTTCTTTGTTTGTTATTAGTTGTTATTAGTTATTAATTGTTAAGCCATATTTCTCTTTGTCCTTTATTTAGGTTTCAATAATTTCAATAACTAAATAACGTTTCAAGGGGGCCCCATTTACCTTATCTTTTATTATTGTTTTGTTCATTTTTTCATTATTAAGGAATATATTTTATGAGTCATTACGTTGTAAATTGTTAAAGTGAAACCAATATCTTTCATTCATATCAGGTAGTCACTCTGTTTTTCCTATACAAAATAAAACTATTACTAATAATACTGCTTTTTTTTCTTAAGTAATAAGTATTATATACCATCTTTAGCAAATTAAATGCAAATTTAATCTTCGATTATTAATCCAATCGAAGCTACAGCACACTGAATAGTAATTAAAAATTATTTGCAAACAATTTTGAATTACGTATTGCTCAGTAGGGAGTACTTATAGTTGCGATTGCATAAATAATCGAAGATTTGTAGAACTATTTTTTTTTGTACTTTATAGTTATTCACACAGAGGACACAGTAAGCTACTTAATAAATATGCACTAAACTTCCTCGTTTCCTACCCTACCTATAGTTGAACAACAAATTTAAGGTAAGTATATTGTATATTTATAGCAAACCATTACTTTCTATATATCAGGTATTTAGTGAACGTGCATTCCTTATCACAAGTAATCTAAATAGCTTGTATTAATTATGAAGGTGTGATAGCTGTTATAGAATAGTTCATTCACAGCAATAGACGTACTACTTGACAAGGGCAACTCTTTGCTTACTGCAACTACATATATTATTCTTTGGTTTAACGACTTCAGTTTAATTATCATAAGCAACTTCATAAGTTACCGGTATGAAGCAGACCGTAAGTAACTCAGATTGCTTCTTGTTAGTATCAGTGTTTAGGATCCCTTTTTTACTAGTGCTAAGTAATATATGCTTTTGTCCCCCTATTCAGCTGAACTTTTTACTTACGATAATTGTATTTTTATTTATGATTATTAAATTTTTTTCTCAGTGAAGTGTTTCGATTACACTATAACAATAAATTATAAAATCACTGTAACAAACAAGCAACGATAGATACAGCTTCGTTGGCTTTTATCATCACCTTTTATCATTTTTTTCTTAATATTTTTTCACAATGTACTTGCAGTACAGGTGAAGTCAGTTCATTTGTACTACAAGTGCAGCAAATAATTGCACTTTTATTAAAATGAAAAGTAAATATGCACGTCTCAGAAGATGATTCGCCGTAAAACGAATTATAACAAATATATCAGCAGTCATTTTATATACTGCACACTCAATTATTACAGGATACCTTTGGCATTAACTGTTGGATACATTATACGCCGTAGTTCAGAGCCATAAAAAGGTGAGAACTCCACGCTTCCCTGGACACTGCGGCTCAATTTTCACACAATTAACGCTGTGTTGATACGAGACGTCTCGTCTTTGTCCGGTAGGCAGACCCTTGTAAAAAGAGAGCTATTATTAAAGATTTACGGAAGAAATGCGAAGACATAACCTCGTTATTATATGCCCATTATGGTTGTAACCTATGTAAGTTAAGTATGAACGAATACGCAGGCTTTTATATTTACATACAAGGTGCTAACGTTATAATTTTAAATTTGAATCTTGATTATATAGATATTCTTCTTACTGTTAGGCATACATACAAATGCACTGAATCAGATCAAGATGCCAAAATCAGTTTTTTTTTGCCGATTTTGCGAATTGTTAATGCTGTTTAAGTTGGATGTACATTTTGTGATAATTAAAATTAAATATCAGTTTATAATAAATTCCGAACATTATATGTCTTCACACTATCTAATAGAAGTGGCTTTAATTTATTATTATTTGCATGTATTTATTTTTTTAATTGTTAATAATCGCAATTGTTACTTCTTCAATGCACTTAATTGACTGAAGAACACGTGCAACGGAAATACATTGGCGTGCCGATAAGGTTACTATTTTACATTTAACTAAATACTAACTCGCGCTCCTTCTCAGACAAAGAATCCTGGAATTGGGAGCAAACAAAACATTTTTTTTTGCTAAAAGCCTGAACGATACACTCTTCTGTTAATGGTATTTGATGTAATGCCTTTTAATTGTGTATATAATTCAATTAATTAATAATTGAAATATTTTGTTAAACAAATTATTTATTTTTTCATATCTTTAATTTTACATTGTTAAGGAAGGCTTCATTTTTGATTTTAGGAAAAAGTCTTTTGAACTGAAACATTTTACAAAATGCAATGCTGCATAACCTAAAAATATTTTGATTATACAGAGTGTCCCAGAAGTAGACAAAGAACAATGCATACTACGTAAAGAAGTTTGTATGTAAAAAAGAACCATCCACAAAAGAAAATAGAAAGAATAGAATGAGGGAATCACTTCCATCCACTGAACTGAACTGCCTCATTTGAATATTTCGAAATTCTAGAAGGAATCTGATTTTGAAATCCTCAGAGTAGTCATGGCCGACTGTGACCTACTTAAAAAACATATTTTCAACATTATAGTACTTTAGATGTACATGATATTGCTGGCACCTTTTTTATTTTGCTACAATTTGGATCAATTTAGTGAATTTATCCCATTAATGGTGGCACATTTATGTCAAAATTCCTTATCTCTAAACTCAACCGTTTTAGAGGTATTTGCAATTTTATTAAATTCTGGATCTTTGCCCTTTTTCGAACAATATATCTTCAAATTAACGTGTTAAGATATAACGTAGTATATTTTACTGCTGCGTTGAATGGGAGGACCATAAATCTCAGAAGCAAAAGCGAAATGAGAAAGTATCAATGAGTCATATAGTAGACACTTAATGAGCACACTCTAGTGAACCTAAGGATTAACCTAAGATTTCTGGACTCATTTTTTGATAGGTACTTGGATGTTAATTTCGAGATTGATTTTATCTGCAAGAAAGTTTACTGGTTTTCCATTACCAAATAGCTTAAGACCTGATTTTATATAATTCACGAAATTCAGGGAGTGTTGGGTCGCAACGCCAGTCAGACTCGAAATATTCTTGTGAACATTAGCATTTGTTGATGATAGTCCTATAATATAAAAGTACGATATAATTGACTATCATCAAAATTTGAAATTTATACGTGCTAACATATTTATAAAACATAGTGGCGTCAAAATGGAACTTCGCGGAACCCCACGGTTAATTAGGTTTATACTGAGATGAACACTCATTAACCAAGTATGTCATTGTGAGGTTAAGATCTAAATTAGTGATACAGTAGCAGTGAAATTTCTTGTCAACATTGGTATTTCTTGATGATAGTCCTATAATTTAAAAGTACGATATAATTGACTATCATCAAAATTTGAAATTTATACGTACTAACATATTTATAAAACATAGTGGCGTCAAAATGGAACTTCGCGGAACCCCACGGTTAATTAGGTTTATACTGAGATGAACACTCATTAACAATGTATGTCTATTGGTGAGGTAAAATCTAAATAGTGATACAGTAGCAGGTGAAATACTAGCCCAAAATTGAAATTTTGTAATAATAATTTATGGTTCAAAGTAATATATATATAACACACGACCAAAGTCCAATAGGGGTAGAATCGACACCATCCTCCTGTCACAATCTGATAAAAGATGATTCGTCACATTTAAGAGAACTATGACCTTTTAGAATATCCGATTGGCAATCAGGGAACTTTTTCAGAAATTAAGTTTTTTTTATGTAATTCTTCTCAAAAGTAGTGTAACTTAACTCCTTCATACATTCACAAGACTCGAGTGTTCTTGAATTTCTGGAATTTTCGATGGTGCTATGTGAAAGATGAGTACAAAACACCTTCATTCATGCAAAAAAGACAGTTTTTAAAATGCGACATAGCACCTTCATCCACTCGTATCTTAAATTAGTTTAAGCTGGCACACATAACATTTTCAAGAGGCTTTGTTAAAACTGATAGTATACAATTAGGACGAAATTTTTGGGATGGGAAGTACAAAAGCATTCTTCCAGAGATCCGGATATGCTATTAGTAAGATAAATATTAATAATATACGTCAAGTATAGCTAGATAAATGTACAACAAGTGTACACAAGCAATTTTATGACAAAAAGATCTTCCACTCCAGTCAAAGAGAAGAAACTATTAGAAAATAAATTAGTTATCTTAATAAGGTACTTAGATAAAAGTGACTTATACCCAACACCCTTAAGATTAGATAATCGGCAATAACTAATTGGCTTCCTACCCTCTTCCTTGCTAAATGATGCGTCACGAAAAAATATAAATTACACAAGATAAATGTTGATTTTTGAATATACCTAACACGTATTAACAAAAATTTTGCTTTGCAAATTGTTTGAATAACGCAAGTTCTTTCTTTTATATAACAAATAAAGTGATTGCTAGTTACTATTAATTACGATGACGGTATTACAACAATTATAGTGTTGAAATTGGCTTTACCATACCATCTAACAGGGTCAATGTTGTACAGTATTAAGTACTAAGGAAAATCAATGTTTTATGTGAGCTTTTTCATTGTGCTCACATAAGACTGCAAATGCAGACCTTCACATAGATTTGAATTTCGAATGATTTTACGAAATTGTGTAAACCACAGAAACATTATGTTCTAGTATCACTACCGAATCCCAGACTCTACACTGTAAAAAAAGTTGCAGTAAAATTACATGTAAAATCGTTGGTAACAAAGTTGCCTACAATTTTACAGGTAAATTTGCTTCATAAGGTAAAATTTCTACTATCTAGTAAATTTCACATGCTGTGTTTTTCAAAGATTGTACTGTAAAATTCATATGTAATATTTATATGAACTCTATATTTACTGAACACTGAAGTAATTTTCATATGTATTTTTATAAAGAGAGCAAGCAACTTACCTAATTCTTTTATAGCACCTAATAGGTCATACTGAATCGCTCAACCAGGGATCAAGAATGAACACGCTTACGCGAAACCTACGATTGTTTGTGACGTACATGATATCATTGAGCCACTAATAAGTTCGACAAACGAATAGAATTACCTACGCGCACAGATAAATAATCCAATAACCAATCACATTGCGGCATATGAATTTCGTATTTTCCATGATATCGATAGTTTTACTCGAAAATTCAAGTAAAAACAAATAAATATAAAAGATCCTCATATTTTTACAGCAAAATTAATAGTTCACTAGTAAAATTACTTTTAAAGTGCATTAAATACCCCAAAAGAAATGTCAATTTTACACTTTTAAGTAAATTTTGAGAGTAAATACAAAATTTTACATGTTTTTTTCTGTATTTTCCTTTTGAATTTTTGTTACATCTTAAACTTACATGAAAAAGCTATAAATTTTACCGAAATTTCATTTTCCATGTTAAATATCCTAGAAATAACATGTAAAACAAAATTTACCTGATTTACCATGGCAAAATTACTGTAATTTTTTACAGTGTACTTTTTTTATATAATTTTCAGTAAATTAATCGCTAGCTACAGTGAAATACATAAGACGGAGTCACTGATTTAAGTATTATAAATAGAAAATAGCAAAACAGCGGTACTTTACCTCTGTATCTTCGCACGACGCAGCGTATGGGGCCAAAGTTGCTACCTGACGGCACTCCGCATCTTCCCTCTCTTTCTGGGGGGGCGATTTCGACGTTGCTCTCGCTCCAGGATCGCGACGTGGCGCACCTTACGGCCAACGTTGCACCTACTACTGAAGCCCGCTGCCGTGGCGCGGGCCAATCCGTCGGTCCTTCTGCTCGGTGTGCCCGTCGCGATCTTGTTTAGAATATTGCGACCGAACGAACGAAACGACGGCCGTCGCTCTCGTATTGATCGACGGCGGGCCGCGTGTGGCTGTGTGTGGCGGAACGTGGCGGCTCGATGTTTGATTAGAAGAGGCCCAGGAAAAACAGATAAATGGGGACAATGATGTGGCGCGTCCTCCATAGCGTCGATTATTGTTATTAACGTATTTTTTTTTTATTTTTTGCGTATTTGTTGTCGGCATGGCTTTTAGTAAAAATGAAATTGTATTAAATAGGTATATTTATTGATGTATTTCTCGATCAAATATAAAGAGCGGTTACACAATGCTTAGTATATGCTCGAAATAACGTTAGTTCCAGCACAATTTCCGTACCCCAAAGCTAAACTGTATTAACTCCACTTTTTTGCTAAAATGGCATTCCGTCATGTACACTGTAAAAAAATACAGTAATTTTGCCATGGTAAATCAGGAATATTACATGTAATAACGTTATGAATTTACCACAATAAATCATGTAAATTTTGTTTTACATGTTTTTTCTAGGATATTTAACATGGAAAAAGAAATTTCGGTAAAATTTATAGCTTTTTTATGTAAGTTTAAGATGTAACAAAAATTCAAAAGGAAAATACAGGAAAAAAACATGTAAAATTTTGTATTTACTCTCAAAATTTACTTAACAGTGTAAAATTGACATTTTTTTGGGGTATTTAGTACACTTTAAAAGTAATTTTACTAGTGAACTATTAATTTTGCTGTAAAAATATGAGGATCTTTTATATTTATTTGTTTTTTACTTGAATTTTCGGGTAAAACTATAGATATGGAAAATACAAAATTCATATGCCGCAATGTGATTGGTTATTGGATTATTTATCTGTGCGCGTAGGTAATTCTATTCGTTTGTCGAGCTTATTATTAGCTCAATGAATCATGTACGTCACAAACAATCGTAGGTTTCGCGTAAGCGTGTTCATTCTTGATCCCTGGTTGAGCGATTCAGTATGACCTATTAGGTGCTATAAAAGAATTAGATAAGTTGCTTGCTCTCTTTATAAAAATACATATGAAAATTACTTCGGTGTTCGGTAAATATAGAGTTCATATAAATATTACATACGAATTTTACAGTACAATCTTTGAAAAACACATCAGCATGTGAAATTTACTAGATGGTAGAAATTTTACCTTATGAAGCACATTTACCTGTAAAATTGTAGGCAACTTTGTTACCAACGATTTTATATGTAATTTTACTGCAACTTTTTTTACAGTGTATCTGTTTAGTGTACATTGTAAAATTACATAACTTAATGCTGACAACTTCGTAACATTACATTGGAAAATTCAAAACACTATTGAAACTTTCTAAATTGTTTTTTACCTTTACCTTGTAAATTACACCTTTTTGCGTGATAAATTAGGGAAATAACTCATAGCATACTAACAGACATTGGATAAAGATATTCTTTATCTCTATAAGTCCGTCACGTATGAGCACTGTTAAATTATGCCGTTATTTAAAAATGCGTTTACAGAGATAAGCAATATACTTGTGCAATATACAGGTGGCCCACCACATTCGCGTCGGTTTATATACGAAAAGTGGTACAATATTTTATTTTTTTTTGTTAAAGGTTATACAGGTTCAGAAGGACTACATTTCAAAATTATTTTGAATTGTACAGGCTGACTCAAAGAAAAGTTACACACCACAGTTGTGAAAAATGAAATGGAACACCCTGTATATTATGGCATATTTTGATAGTACACACTAAATAAAGGCAAGTTAGTGTTAGATTTTTTATACCTAACTCAACTCTTTTACGAGATAATTGACAATTCTTCAAAATGTAGACTAAATTTTAAGAAGCATGCTTGTCATGCATATTTAAGCTAGTTATTTTAAACGGTATTTATTTTTTTAACTAAAGCTAGAGACTTGATAATAAAATAAAAATAATGCAAAAAATTATACAGGGTGAACAAAAACATACTTTTAATTTTCGCTATCTTTAAAGGCAAGTAGCTTTCTTATTTTAAATGGAACACCCTGTATTTATTACCTTATTTGATTCTTCGGTCTTTAAGATTGTATTAATGCTTCCTATACATATCTGTTATAGTTTCTTAGTAATTTATAATTTTCTTTTTTAAATATGAATTCCTAGTCATTATTTTTTTTTTTTTTGAAGTGTTCTTGGACAAAACTGCTGTTATTATTCAACATAGATAGACGATACTCATCAGCCTAACTCTTCCGCTGGCTTTTCCTACGTATTAATTAACAACCATAACTAAGTAAACTTCAGAAATGTACTTTATTAAAACGGATAACTGATATGTTAAAAACTGCTAATGTTTTAGAAAGTGTTTAAAATGATGGCTGTGGTTTTCAATGCAGAGACGTACTCTTTCTTGAAATGGGTCTTTAACATCATTCAAAACATTTGCTGTTATAAATCGAAACGCCATTCTTCTTCGCTCTTCCATATTGTCGGGCGTGGTTGGTGGTATGTCATAAACAATACAAGCGTGCCTCTTAAATTTTGGTCTACATTTTGAAGAATAGTTAATTATCTCTTAAACGAGTTGAGTTAGGCATAAGAAACCTAACACCAACTTGTCTTTATTTAGTCTGTACTCAAAATATATCATAATATACAGGATGTTCCATTTAATTTTTCACAAATTTGGTGTGTAATTTTTTTTTGAGTCACCCTGCATACTTCAAAATAATTTTTAAATATGGTCCTTCTAAACCCGTATAACTCTTAACAAAAACAATTTGAAAATATGTTATCATTTTTCGTATATAAACCGACTCGAATGTGGTGGCCCCCCTCTGTATATAAGGAAATTAATTTTTTATCCAATGATGGTGTAAATGCTGATGCAAGTAATACTTATGTTGTGTTGAACATTTTATAATTATGATACCTATCCTATACTCAATCATATTTTACATATTAAACAAAAAAAAAACCAACAAAAACTCTTAGAGTAATACGGGAATTGCGGAACTAATTCAGAATTTCGAAAGAGCCTTTACTGAAAGTGTTACCATTGCCTTACTAATTCTGTACATTTACGCTGTGATTCATACTTCCATCACAAGTTACGGACTATCTATAAATTAAAGTTCAAACCATGGAACATTTACAATATATATTATGTATTTTTATATAAATTTTTCACAGTATAAATCCTATCTAGCAGCTTTCATATAAATCTATTATTTCAAAAATCATCTTACTTTGTGAAATTAATTTATTATTTATAATTAATTTATAAATTGCTCTCCTGCCTAGAATTAGCGGAATAGAAGTTAATACAGCTTAGCTCTGAGGTACCGATTTATAAATACGCTTTTGTGTCAGATATGAACAAGGGGATTGTCTATCAGTATGCGCAATGGACAACATTTAATCTGTGGATACTACTCGAAGGGAACTTGATATAACTTAATTGATAAAACATGCTTATATTTTGAAAAAGATCGTGCAACACCTACCGATGTAACACACGCATATTTATTAAAATAATCTTTGTAGGTAGATAACGGATCAGTTGCCACCATCACCGATGTGTAGTCCGATTTGTGCCAGCACCATAACTGTTTATCGCACACTGCACAACTATTTTGCATCACCATACTGGTAAATCCTGGAATAATTACTATTTGTACATTATGAAACAATGGCTCTTTTCTGGGATTTTATACGTCCGACAATGTATTACATTACAATGCGTAAAATGTTAACTGAGAATTGTACTATCTCGCATCAAGACTCGACTAACACTGGTGTATGTATGTATGTAGATAGAAGGGTGATGTTACACTGCGACCTAAAAGATCTGTTGTGTCCCCTATTCTTGCTGCTTTACAGCTGGCCTTCCAATCCTATTCCTTTCAGAAAGTGTAGGATGTCAGAGGGCCCCAGTCTAGGTAAGTCTCCCTCTCCGATTTCACATGCTCCCAGGTGCAACGCCCTCAAGTTGCACAGTGCTACGCAGTTTGAGAGGAGGTGGATGGGTGTTTCATCCTGTTCCCCACAAAATCTACATTCAGATTTCTTTCCCAATCCAAGCTTACTCAGGTGTCCTTTCAGTCTACAATGGCCGGAAAGTATTCCTGTTGATATGCGAACATTGTTCTTACTCAGGTTGATGCATTCTGTAAACCTCTTCTGGTTATAAGTTCCTAGAAGAATTTTACTTTGCCTCATTCCCTGGCGATTTTCCCAGTAACTGGATTTTCTCTGCTCCATTTCTATTTTTAGTTTCTTCAGTATTGTACTGCTACTTAACCCGCAAAAGGGTTCAGGCCCTACAAAAGGCATTCCAGCCCCTTTTTTTGCGGGATTATTCGTTATTTCGTTTCCTTCCACTCCTGTGTAACACGAAACCCACAGGAGGGTTACTTTATTTCTTTTGCCTAGCTCATTTAATTTCCCTGGGCATTCCTAGACCATCTTGGAACTGATTTCATATGAGCTCAGCGCCTTGATGGCTGCTTGACTATCAGACATGATGATAATCTCCTGCTTTCGATAATTTCTATCCATATTGAACTGAACACATCTTTCAATAGCGTGTATTTCCGCCTGAAATATACTTGGATATTTTCCCAAGCTTTCGAAATATGTGGTTCTAGGCCCATATATTCCTATTCCAGTTCCCTCTGCCGTTTTGGAGCCATCAGTATACCATTTGATGGCATTTCTATTCAAGTTCAAGATGGTGTTATGATCCCACTCGCTCCTGTTACTGAGCTTTATGATGAATTCCTTCACAAAGCTGAATTTTTTTTAACATATCATCCCGGGGCATATCCCAGGTTTGATCACCGTCAGGAGATTGAGGCCTATGCCTAATCATTCCTTCCTTGACCATTCTGAGTGTGGTTCTTTTTGCCACGCCCTCTACTACAATATGGAGAGGGGTGAGATCCAATACTACTTCGATAGCTGCTATTGGGCTAACACTGATGCTTGATACACAAATTGGGGGGAGTGATTTTACTGCTTTGAAGATATACCGTGGCTAAACGTTCTGCATAGCGCGAGGCGAGTGCGGCCCATGTAAGCAGACAAGTACGACCACTCTACTTATTAATCAAATCGTTATGTGTATGGACATACTATACACCAGGTTAGGCAACCTCGAAGGAGAAATGAGGAAAGTTTTGTGGATTGGTTTAAACCGGAACATTTACATACAGGAGTTGTGCCTATAAGTGATTTAGTGTAATTGGCATACTCCTTTTTTTAAGTTTTAACGAAGGAAGCTAATCAAATTGGAATACTATAACACAACTGTAAAAGAAAACTACCGATTTCATTTCGCCAGCAAGACTTATCACCGTTTAACGCCGCTTCCTTCCGCCTGTTCTATTTTTTCACCGCCATAAAGTCGTCGTACGGAACACCAGCCGGTAGCTACTACTACTACACATGGAAAACCCGAGCACCGAAAGAGAGATACGGGAAGATATAGCGCTCCCCGCCTATTCTAGATATATGCAAACCCCTTTCTTGTAATTTACAGGAATAAACATTAACAGTACTAAAGGCAATAAAATAAATCAGGCTGCGACTTCGCGAGCGCAACGCTACACATGAGGAAGGGCGAATCCAACCAACCGACGAAACAACCAACCAGCCAGGCAACTAACTTGGAGTCGCTACTCTGCTCCGATAGATCCCACAGTACGGCATATATATTTCGGTATTATTTTAGTCGCGTTCCGTTCTCCGGGCGTCCTTAATGGATATTCTATTATTATTGCTTTAAGAATATAAACAAACAGGAGTGGAAGAGCGGCAAAATCCAGTGGGAGGGGGCCCTTCGGGGACGCGGAGGAGGTGAGTCCTGATTAGGAAGGGGTGTAAGAAAGGGTATTTCCGGGGATTATTCGGGTATTATACGTGGCAATTAACGACGGAGAGATAGTGCCTCGGTGGATTAGAATAAATTTTAGTATTAATTGGATTTAAATTTTGACTTAGCGATTCCTGATTCGCGCTCGAAGAATAGGTAAGTGAGGCTCAGGTGTCTTAAAAGCGATCTTTAGTGTGTGGCCGATTGCCTATGTTTCCCAAATGCAATTTTTGAAATTACGCAAAAAAATTAACAAGGAATCCTGTTTTCTTAAAGTCATTCTAGTCCTTCTAGTCCTTCGAAACGAATTATAGTTTATTGGTAAAGAAGCCTTTTCGATCTTTTTTTAAGTTAGGGTGGACACCTATAGTACGAGCACTTGAGCTAGGTACTCATTGTACCATCCTTATTAAATCTCTTACTAATACTCGCCTAGTATCTTGTTCAGTGGATATTTGAGAACGCCCCAGGGCTACAATACCTTCAATTCCTCACATGTGCAAATTACATATAAACTCGTTTCCCCCTGTAGTTTGCATCTTCTGCCCCATGATTCGCTTACTCGACCTGCGTTGTATAGATGCTTTTCCAGGGGACAGTGTCCAGTTATCCCAGTAATGGTTTTAGTTTCTTCCTTGCTGCATTTCAGTAGGATGTCAGAGAATTTAGCATCTCCATCTCATATTACCGCTTTAGTATGGAGTTTGTACTTTCTTTATCTTACCAGGTCCAAATCTCCCTTTTAGCAGAGTCCTTGGTAATCCCACATACGGGTTCTAGACCTACAAAGTGTCTTTTAGAGCCCTCCTTGGCTATTCGTCGGTTAAAATATGGCTCTTTATATCCTCATGCCCCGGCACCCAAATCAGAAACACCGTGTAGTCTCGTGCCATTATTTACAGTCTCTAACTAGTTTTGACCTAGTTACAGGGTTCTAAACTGCTTTGATAGCAGCCAGGCTATCAGTCATTATACTTATTTTCCTCCTTATGTAGCCCCCCTTTGCAATAATTTCTGCGCAGGCTGCAGGGGTGAATACCTTTGCCTGGAAGATCGTCGCATGCTTGCCTAGGCTTATAGATATCCTTTGATTAGGGTCCGGTCCAGTTTTTTTCTTCTTCGGGAACAATTTGTTCCATTCCAACGAAAAAAAAAAGGATTCTCTAGTAAAATTAGCAGTATTTTTTAAGCATTTCTGTAAAAATAAAATTTAAAATACGACATAAATATGACTGTACTATTGAAAATACAAAAGAAGAAATATTTCATCAAGTGCTGCCTCTGGTGGTAATATTTCGCATTATCAAGGAATTCCGACAGGCTACTCAACTGGCAGCGTTGTAAAGAAAATCACATGGTAGCGATAAATGGTGCACAACATTAAGCAAAACATGACCTATTCCAATAAGGGAACAGCTAGTGCCAATAATCTAATAAATGTACTTGGTGTAACATTCGCATGTATTACTAGTTGAATTAATCGAGATGCTTTTATGAGGGCATCTATTGCGGTACGTGTCAAATAATTTAACAGAAAGTACCGTACGTATCTCAAAATGTATAGTACCTATATGGATTTGCTGCAGAAGCGTGCTGTAATGTATTGTATTCTTCGATTTTGTCGTAATCTGGTCCAAATAGCATGCACTCAAAGTTATAGTTTCCATATCGGAGGATCTAGCAGATAATCCTTCAGTTGATTATCGCGTGGAACATTATAAGAACAAGGTGTTGGGGTCGGTCTACAAAAGTTTAAGAAAAGTGCAAATTCTAGTGTGTACGTCAATTTACATAAGGCAAGAATCGAATCTAGACTATGACCTAAAGACGGTGTAACTTATTGTTGATGCAGTTGTGATGTGTAGCTGTTTTGCGTATGTCAAACGATAACAAAATGTGAATAGCTTTACACAGTCGATGATCATTTTTCTTTCATTTACACTAAACTTAAATTGGTAGCGCAATTAGCTCAGTCAAAGTTGTCCCGATGAAATGAATGGATGATGTAGAGTGATGTAACTACATCCGTTTTTTCACTTTCAATATAAACTGATATATAAAATTTTTCAAAATGTTGATAAGTCATTTTCACAAACAAATATTTAAAAATGAAATTGACGTTTAATGTTAATAACAACTAGAATGTCAACATAGTTTTGTTTTCAGGAAGAATATTATGGCTTTAGAGAAACGATCCTTAGCTTGCTAAAATCTTACATTAGTGATAGGCGCCAAGTAACTCTTTGGAATAACCGATTCTCCAACATTCGTGAAATAAAGTACGGAGTACCACAGGGACCATTCTTGGACCGTTACTATTCTTAATATTTATGAATGACTTGCCTGCTAGTGTCCAGGGTACCAAACTATGTATATATATGCTGACGACACATCTCTGCTTGTACGGGCATCTACTATCCTGTAAACAGCAACAAAATCGGAGGAAGTAGTTAAAGAAGCTTGTGGATGGTTCGCTGCAAATAGGTTGAAAGTTAACAAAGACAAAACCCAAAACCTACTGCTAACCTCAAATTACGTGGACTCTACCTCTAATTCCAATGTCAAGTTTCTTGGTTTAACGTTAAACATTAAATTAAAATGGAGTGGACACATTGATAGTTTGACCGCTCGACTCTCGTCGGGTCTGTATGCATTAGGACGGCTAATGCGCATATCGACGCATGAAACTGTTAAAACGGCCTACTTCGCCAATTTCCACTCGCTCCTACATTTTAGCGTCATCTTCTGGGGTGCATCGTGCGAGACCTCGAGGATATTTATTCTTCAGAAGAAGGCTGTCAGATCTCTCTGTAACTTGGATTACAATGAAAGCTGCAGAACCTATTTCAAGCGAGAAGGTATACTTACCCTGGCGTCCGTATAAAATCTTGGAGCCGTCAACTATGTTCGCAGCAATACCCACAAAGGTACAAGCATCACTACACGACGCGTAATCGAGAGCAGTTTAGACTACCATTCCTAAGGCTTAAATGTACGAGGGACTCTGTCAGCCTCAATGGTCCTAAATTCTACAACTTACTTCCAATCGAAGTAAAGTCACTTCCCATTCAAACTTCCAAAACCAAAGTCAGAATAATCTTGTGCAAGATGGAATGTTATTCCATTCATGAATTCGTCACAAAATTGTGCGTTAATGTCGGAAGCTAGCGAACATTATCAGTTTATCTTCTTATTATTATGACTGTCTTTTACGTACTATGTGTTGCTTTTATTTATATTGTATATGTATTTTTCTCTCTTTTTCATACCATTGACAATATTTGTAATGTTTTGATTGCAATTCATGAATATTGTTATTATTATTATTATTATTATTGTTAGCTTTTGTTTCATAGAGTACTGTGATTTAAAGTAATAAAGTTTAAATAAATCGCCTAAAATACCAATATCATTCATGGTGTGTTATATTTTTGAAAAGAGAATTTAACATGCTATCTTTTTAGATTAAAATATACAGAATGTTGCATAAAAAAGAAGTAGGTCAGGTTCGATAACCTTTTTTACTTGACCCCGTATACTTATTACTTATTCTGAAAACGGAAGATTATTCAACAATCATTATAAAGCAACTTTTGTATAAAATCTGTATCTCTTTTAACTCAGAGTATATGGGGTTATTTTGAAATTTACAATTTTTTGATTTTCTCCCATATCTCTTAAGCAAGCGAAAATTTTCAAATTTTGATTTTACCATTTTAAGTTTGATCTAGAAAGAGCACATGCCACCTATATTACTCTTTTGATAGCACTAACAATTGCGGAGATATCCTATAAAAGTGTCGAAAATGGGACACCCTGTACATCGACGGATTTAGAAAAAAATCTCAATCCAATGCAGCAAAAAAAAAATATGTACCGAGCAATTTGAAAAAAACAAAGTTGACTCTCTCAAACAATTGAAGATGACGTTTTAAATTTTATATTTATCAACCTATTTTATTTGGTATTATACTCGTACTTATGAAAATCACAACCTAAATAACGAAGATACCGCTTGGGGCGTTGTTTGTGTGATACTCTGAATAAGCTCAAAACGTTTTCTAAGAGTGTCAAAAAACCGAGAGCAGGTAGGAAGTTACGTAAAAGAATTTCACAAACACCACTGCCATAAAACAACCAGGACGAGTCATGAGAAGAACTTTGGATGTCAGAGATCCCGTTGCTAATTATTGGCAAGCCTAAAATGAACCCATTACTTTGATCAACCAATCACAAAATCAGTACAGATTAATGCAGAGTACAATGATATTAGAATGGTTGGTATAGTTAATGGGTAAAGGAAATGGGAGATTAAATCCAAAAGGCCAAGAGGCTGACGTGTTTCCGGAGACTTCTGGTTAGATGTCTCCAACAAAAAGAAAAGTTTAGCAATGAAGGAAAGTATTGCTATGTTGGAGACTTCTGGTTAGATGTCTCCAACAAAATGAAAAGTTTAGCAATGAAGGGAAGTATTGCTTATCCTTCGAAAACGGACGGTATAGCAGTTGTTCTTACACTAATCGATTCAGGAATCCATCAAGTTGCAATGACATCTGTGATATACACTGACCTGTTCTCTCTTTAGAGGAACATAATTACGAAAGCCAACGGGAGAATTTAATATTTTTTCTCAAGACAACTAGGATAGTTTTGCTAAACTTGTTTAAGTGATATATCTGCTTCACTTCGCAAATTTATTCTAGAATTAAAGTATAGACATATAGATAATTTTATTTTAAAGAGCCGCAAGCAAAAAACATGATTGTAACCCACAAACAAATCAAGTAATTAACAAATTATTTAAAAAAAAAAATAATTAAAAAAACGTAATATTTCAAACAGAAAATTTAAATAAGAAGTAAATATTAGGCTACAGTAAAAAAGTTAAATATATTTTTAGAACAGAATTATATACATTTGTTTTGTCCTAACCCGACTCCGTAGTTTAGTTTTGTTACGTCCCCATATTTAGATTTAAGTTCCTTCAGTTCTAAGAAGGTAATAGCGAAGACATCTTTCCCTTTTTCGATTCTTTCTTTATTATGTTAGACACCCTCTTCATTTTGTAATTTACGACCACGTTCCTTTGTACACCACACGCAATCACTTTTGTAACCCCACCAAGGGAAAATGGCCAGTGTAACAAGGGACTACTAGTTCAAAGCCATATTGTAATAGGCAGTTTTGTTCCGATATTCCAAGCGACAATACATTTGTAAATATCTTACTACGTAAATATATGAAATTACAAAAAAAGGGTTTTGTGTGTTTTGTTATTTAAACACATCAACGTAGAAGTGATAAATCCAGCACCAACGCATTCACAAAACTCTACAATATCTCTTAGCGGCAAACTCAGAGACTACATCTTAAAGTAATCACCCAATTCATAAGGTTCCAAATTAAATAGCAAATTAAAGGTTTCTATCTATCTGAATAATTTCAAATATGATTTTATTTTTTCCGGATGTCTTCGAATTTCCATTCACATCAATTTCATACATACCTGGGGACGAAGCTGAAGATGGGAAACCACGCGCACAGTTATAAATATAAAGCTAGGGCGCGATACCGCCGGCTACGAATATATAGCAATTAGAAAACTCGCATAACGACCGCTTCGGAAAGCTTAACAGTGTCTATATATCTTGTCCTTAAGAACATATTTCCACGGGCAAGAAAAGGAGGGGAGGGGGTAGAAGGAGGAAGCGGCTGGTACGCGGGAAATCCTTCGACTCTCTCCTTCTTAGATTTCGCATCAGCGGAAAATTAACTACCACCTACATAAACACATATAAATTTGGTGTATATATATATAAGCGAACGCGTGTATTGCGCGTCTCTTGCTGTTTTTCCGGCGACGCCGTGAATCGAAATCAATGCGAAGACAACAACGGAACATAACGGACGATAAACATATCGTTGGTGGTAGCGGTTTGAGGGAATGTAGCCGAAATTGGGGGACATCTAGCGGTATTATCTCTTACTAATTTAGTTTCTGAATTGTTTCAATTTGGTCGAAATTGGATGCGGAGATTTGCGGGGAAGGACGGAGCTGGTCGTTTTATTGTTATTTTCAACCCAAAATTTGCCGAAATAACAAAGATACGGAGGAAATTCGTTTATTTATTTATATATGTATAAATATAGCAAGGGACGTATATTTGTGCGAATCACTTTTGCCATCTTCGTGGGAAAATATTTTGCAGATGCCAAATTGATAAGACTCTAGATTTTCTTATTATTTAAGAGTACTATTCAACCACACTGGTTAAGAAGCTTCATTTCGACCACGCATTTTCGGTAGCTCCTGTTTCATCTTTGCTGGCTTTGACAGTACTGATCCAATCGTCTTGAAATTGATGTCAGTTTCTTCGGTGGAGTTTTCGGAAAATAATTATATTTGGTGTTTATTTTATTTCTAGGGAAAATTATTTTAAAAGATAATAGGGAACATCGTAAATTGTAAATCAGGGCTCCTTGGCCTCCTTGTTATTCAAGAACACTCTCTGTTGCTGCTTCTTCACTTTAAGGGATACAATTTGACTTTGTAATTCAGCCCAAATTTCGTTCATCCAAAATAACTTTTAAACGGTGAGAGATAGAAAAAAAGTTTTAATAGTGGACCTGCACCATTTATGCCTTTTTTATTGGTGTAGGTATTTATATACAGGGTGTTACAATAAGCACAGGATATGTTGAGTTTATTTGATCGATTTTCAGAAATTTCTTATAATCGGACTGTTTGTCATCCAATACTGTATAGAGGGGTGAATTAAATAATTATATAAGCTGCTACAAAATAAATAGCACCTTTTATTCTATCATAGATGGAACTGTTAAATTACAATTTAGTATAGAGATTAGTTGAGCAACATATAACAAATTTCGAGTTCATAAATTCGATTAGCTATTTTGAGAGCTTATATTCGTTGAGTGTTTGATGGTATAATCTAAACTTATTTCATATTTGCACCTCCCCCTTTTCTTTAAATCACATATTGCAGGATATACTATTCTGACACTTTTTTAATGAAAAGCTGAATAATTACAGATACTACACGAGCTGCATATTCTATATGTATCCATAAACCATTGAAATGTTCCTACTTTAATTAAATGTTTTTTCTGATTATTAATAATAATAACAAAAGTATAACAAATTGGTCAGCTCTCAGCTATTATTTTGTTTGCACCCATGGAATGACTTCAGCGATGCCCCCAAGACTCGCCTAGGAGTAAGAGAAAGCCATGGAAAATCAGGAATACTCTGAGAGCAGAACCTGAAAAACAGCTCCATGCCCTGTAACCGGCAGCCAGCAAACTATCGTTATTATCCTTCTGGATTTGGAAGAGGCAGTCTCCACGTCCTTTCAGTTTTGATAGTTCTCGATCCTTTGTAGATGATGATGGCGGTTTCTGTATCTATCTTTTCTTAGCCGTTCTAAAAGCAAACAAAACAACAATATCTAACAATCTATTGAATCTGTTCTAATGGTTAACAATAACTTAAGCCTAATTATTCTAACCAATAGTACTTAAATTAAGGATTTATTTTTTAAATATGTCTGTATACACTCTAACTATATTTATTTATTTATTTATTTATTTCATTTATTGTCATGGATTCACATATTGGAATATAGACATTGTCATAGGATAATACAAATTAAAAATTAACAAAATAAAACACTATAACAAACGACAAATACAAGACAAAACAGTACAAAATAATGGCGCTTGTACTTGTGGACAAGCTAATCAAATAAAGAACTCGCCAAGGGTGCAGTGGCATCTCTCAAGTAAATAATACTAATAGCTATAATTTAACACCAATTCTGACCTCAAAGGGATATGAAATATTCATTTATAAATACGTACTACTCTACTATCTCTCTAAATATCGTGCCTATCGTAACCTATCTAATTCTTTAGCATCATTACTAAAAAGAAGCACCATTCGACTCGTTATCTCTAATATTTATTTCACATTGCGGCCAATTTAACCTCTTAGCTAATACCCTAACTTCCGTGCGCGATCGCCACTCATCAATGAGTGAAAATTCAAATAAAACGTGCTCTATTATATCTACCCTACCACATTCACAATGCGAGTCATTAACCCTCCCAGTTTCACATAAATTTGAGTTAAGATCACCGTGACCTGTTATTAACTTCTCAAACTAACCCTCATTTTCCTGAAACGTATAACGTTAGCCATTAGTTTCCTGATCTATCCCCCATTCAAAATAATGTCCCACCTACCCCGCCAATCATTATCAAGTTTATCCCTAAACGTTTTTTTTTAAATACGCTAGCCAAAATTAATTCATACCTAATTATCGCGCAATTTCCCTTAAACACTGCTTCTTTAGCTAATTGATTCAATTGAATACCAGTTGTACCCACGTGAGCCTTAGTCCAAAAAAAATATAGTCTCCTCCTGTAATATATCCTAAGTATCTAATAACAAATCGGTCGGATTTTTTAAATTACCTGACACTTCTAATGCAGATAAACTATCGGTTATAATTCACACGTCCTGTATAAATTTGTCTGATATATTGCAACTAATTTTGCTTGAAAACTATCGCGATGATCCCCTAATTTAAACAATTGATCATATATTTCAATACGCTTACTTAAACAACAAAAACCGTCCCTGTATCCCCTCACCTTTTACCTTACCCGTAAAAATTTCTAAGTTCTCTCCAAAAGTGCCTATAAATTTGTTATAAGTAGTACTTTTTAAGTCCGCGGCATGAATACGGCCACCTATATCTACTAGTCTTTCTAAACCGCTCGGTTCTAATCTAATTCCCGTTCACGTTTAATTAAATCTTCGAACCCAAATTTTATTCGCGTCCCAACGAAATTTATGTTCCCTTAATAAATCTACTGGTAATATATCCGAAATAACGCACGCCGTATCGGCCGAAATAGATGAAAACGCGTTCGCGGCCGTAACCATTCTATCTTTACGTCCCGATTAATTTTTTTGTTTCTTTAATTTTAGACGCCTCCTCCTATATCGCCCTTCGCGTATAATATTATATAATAATGATAATAATAATATAAGTTTATTGTAATATAACAAAGGATATTACAATACGTCCATAACACTAAATTCAAAATTGATAGCAATCATACTTTCAATATAACATAACATCGTCAATGCTATATGATTCAATTTCACAAAGAAAATGAACTAATCTTGTCCTAAAAATAATTTTTAATTCAGTTGGCAGAGCATTATAAAATTTGAGGCAAGTATATGTGATATTTCGTTGAGTTAGTGACAATCTACCAAGAGGATAGTAGTAGTCATGCCTGTTTCTTGTGGAGTAATCGTGTAGTGTCGTATTGTGAGAGAATAGGTATTTGTTTTTAAAAAGAAAAAGTATGGACTGAAATATGAAGATGCCATGTAAAGTATCTAACTTGTTTTTCTTGAAAAGATCCCGACATGACTGCACAGGGTTCCATTCATGAATTAATTTTTTTTTTAATTGAAAATAGTCTGGGCATGTCACTGCTAACCTCCCACAGCACAATTCTATAATGAGATGAGGATAATAACAACTAAAGTACATTTTGTGAAGATTGTGTGAGTCAACCAGGTCTCGCAATCGCCTTAATCCGAAAGAGATACTGTTTATTTCTTTTATAATGACATCAATATGCTGTATCCATTTCAAATGGTCATCTACAGTGAGGCCTAGTAGACGCACTGCACTTTTAATAGAATAAGATACAGTCCGTTGCAATAGAGAATGGTACATGTCGTCATCAAAAGCTGCGCGAAGCCTGACGTCAATTACGCTCCGCTCCCTGCTACCACTGCCTGTTACTTAGTAACGAGGCATCGGCTACCTATATTCGTTCATTGCGCATGTGACGTCATGTACCATTCTTTATTGCGATGAACTCCACCTTATCTATTATAATACCAGGAGGGTAGTTTTGTAATTTGGTTTTAAACAAAATTACTTCTATATAGTTAGGTATTAGATTAACTAAAAAGGAATACGTTCTATCCAATCCTCAAAATTTTATTATAATTACAACCGATTTCGGCCAATTGCCATCATCAGGAGCACTGTCTGAGTGAAATGACAAATTATAGTATAATACAATCATAATTTTAAAGAATTTTTATACTTATATACGTCATTAGGGTAAGCGAAAGTTTTGGCGATCCTGCATGGGGCCGAAGAAATTTTAGCAAGGGGCATTAAGGAACGACGCATTGTCCTTTACAGTGATAGTCAAGCTGCCCTTAAAGCCCTTAGTAGTTATAAGATCGCTTCGGGCCTAGTACTTCAGTGTCATAGTGCCTTGGAAGCGATCGCCATTGATAATGACTTGGTACTTAGATGGGTTAAAGGTCATAAAGGTAATCTGGGAAACGAGGCTGCCGATAGGTTGGCTAGACGGGGTTCGTGTTCTCCTTACGTGGGACCGGAGCCTGTTCTTCCCATTTCTTCGGCTATACTCAATACCTAATAAACCAGTGGACCACTACTTACACAAAGAGAGATGGGCATCCATAACCACCTGCTGTCAGGCGCGCAAAGCCATACCCAGGCTGTCGCCTAAACAGCGAAGATACTGTTCTGCAGCTTTCTCGCAGTAAAACTACGTCAAGTTGTAGGCTATTGACTGGCCACTGCAAACTTAATAAACACATGCACCGCATGGGACTGACTAGCAGCCCACTCTGCCGTGCATGTTACCTAGAGGACGAGACACCGGAGCACATTTTATGTGACTGTCCGGCGCTTGCCCAACTTAGAGGTTCCATCCTGGGGGAGTTCTGGCCCAGTATGGCCAGCTTTGGTGGCGCCTCGCATGCTGCGCTGCTCGAGTTCATCCTTCGTTTGGGTTGGCTCGAGTAGGCTGCGGGTGAGTGACGCCGCCTAGGAAGGTAGCACAATGGGCCCGGTTAGAGTGGCCTAAGTGCGCGTGGCTACCCACCCTTCCCAACCAACAATCCAGAATCCAGACGTCATTAGGGTTCTAAAGCTACGTCATTTAAGTTAAAATTTATCATTGTTTTAAGAATAAATTGAAATAAAATTAAAATTAAAATAAAATAAATAAAAAAAGTAAAAATTACTTCTGTTTTACTTTAATTAAGTTTTCAATTATGCACATACAGCCATTCTGTAAGGCATTGTGAGTAGTTAGAACTTGTACTTTTAATGACTCACTACCTATCACAAGAAAGGAGGCACAAACTAGAATCCACCATCGGACATTTGACACCATAGATATCATTGAAATACAAGATGAAGAAAGGGGAGCCAGAATGCTACCTTGAGGAATACCTTTGATTAGTGTTATCTTCTTTGATCGAATTATATAGGAGGTGCTATTTGAAGAACTGCCCGAAAGCAGATAACCGAAAGGAAAGTTGCTTTAATTATTTATGAGTCACTGATCGTTAGTAAATCCTCCCTAACATTATGAGTTTTCTATCCCAAAATTTTAATACGCGTTTCTCCTCTTAGAACATTAATTGAAAGTTTGTACCTCATCCACAAAAGATTAAATTGTGTTCGTTTACTCCTTCACACACAAAAAAAAAACAAACAACTAACAACCTTAAGAATTGTTTAAATATTGTTATAGTAACACCTAAAACTATCGCCCTGTAATCTTTGTAATTCCTTTTCTTTTCTTTTTAACGAGACTAATTTCGCAATTCATCATTCGATAAACTGTAAGCAGACAGAAGCAATGAACTGACTTCACCTCTGCGCAGAGCACTTGTTACTCGAATACAATGTAAATATATATCGTCTTAATTGACTGGTTATTTTAATTCGCTTTGCCACATTAAAGCTGAATTAATTGTTCGGACTACAAGCTGGGCGTGACGGTTTAATTGGTAAAAATAAAGAACCAGCCAACTACTGCTAAGAAAGGTGACATAATTTTACTGCTTATGTGACGTTTGACTTCCTGTCGCTTAGTAGCAATTTTCGGTTGGTCCTACCATCGAAACGAGTTTTTGAATTAATTAATTCTTTCTTTATAGAGCATTGCTTTTAAATAATATAATGTGTAGATTGATGGAGGAAAATTGTGGAATTATTTCTTGAAGATCCCCAATTAATTAATTCCTTTACACTCATTATGTGATTAAAATGAAACCCAATGTATAATAATATACAATAAGAGCACTATACAAACACACGCATTTATGTTAGCCTATTTGGCTAATAACTGTTTCCTACCTGCGCAAATAAATCAGTATTCCGGCCCGAACAATGCGATTCAATTAATTATAAACGTGCGAACGATTTCGGTTTGAATTTTTCGGTGGAACGGTTAGGAAATTTTCACAGCTCGTATGTTTACCGTGTTAAAAGTGTGTTGAACTTGATATATTAACATAAATGATAAATTAATTCGTTGATGTATCCGATATATATGCACATATGTATTTAAAAAGCAATGAATTGTATTAATTATTTACTTAAAAATTAAAACTTATTTTTTTAATTTTTATATTAGTCTTGTTAAATACAAATAGGGGTGCTAGAAATTTGTGTCAGAGCTGATATTTGGATTTATTCCGTATCAGATCGTACACTCTAAAAAAGGCAGGGTTTAAGTGACATTTTGTATGATTATTTAATAGTTGTGTGATATTACAATAGGTATATTCGGCAATTATTAATTATTAAATAGTCTGTAAAAATGATAAAATAAGTTTGATAAGGCTGTTGTTGTTATAGAATTTATACCAATCAAATAGGTCATTTAAATTTTTTATTTTTTAAACATGGACATTGTCTTATTACAATTATTTCACAATAAAAACAACATCACAATAATAAGACTAGAAATAAACGTTGAACATAAAAGCTAAAAAATTATAAATTCCTTAATATCATAAAATTTGTGTTCTAACAAAAAATCTTTTAATAACTTCTTAGATCCATGCATCGTTGGTGCTATTTTTATTTTTCAGGCAGTTTATTATAGTATGATATCGGTCGATCCTAGGACCACATTCAAAAAGCGAAGTTTTGTGAACCGGAATACTAAAGTTATTACATGCTCTGATCGTCATTATTTATTAATATTTTACCTACAGAAAACTAATAGTTTATATATGTATAGGCTACAAACCGGCAGAATACTGTGTGGAAGTTGCACCCACCAGGCACCTAATTATTTTTTTTTTTTTTGTAATAAAAATACTCGTTGCAGGCATGGCGTGGCACCCCAAAATATGATTCCGTAGCACAACCTGGACTCTACATATGCAAAACAAAACATCCTCAATGACTGAATACCCACGCTACTTCGAAGAGTTCTTATCCATCGAGGGCAGTACCCAATTTAGCTTCAAGCGATGAACAATGTTTCTCATACCCTTTATCTACTGTGATACCCAAAAACTTGTAATTGTCTTGCTCAGGTATGGACTTACCATCGCAGGACACGTATAAACTGCTAGCTGATGGAACCGTGCTAAATCTGGACCTCAGCAGCCCCGTCTCCTCTCTATTCATTTTCAATTCATTATCCTATTAAACCGGCCTATACATTCCTCAGAGGCTATCGACACGTGGGCCATCGAAGGACCACTGATGATGCAGGTTGTATCGTCTGCATACTGAGAAAGTACGCAATCGCTCAGAGAACACCTCAGACCATTGACGGCTACCATAAAAAGGCTTGGACCCAAGACGGAGCCTTGCGGAACGCCGACCGCAACATTTGAATAATAAGTGGTACGCACTCCGTTCACACTGGACTGAACTGATGCGTAAGCCTTTCAATCTTTGAGGTAGGAGGAGAACAATACATGGGCTACTCCCCGTACCCCAAGTGCCCAGAGTTTCGTTAATATGACGTAGTGATTCAGAATATCAAATGCTTTTGAGAGATCGAAGAAAATTCCTGCTACAACTCTACTCTTATCTAACTCGTCATAAACATGATTCAATGAATGAAAGATCGCGTGTTGATTTACCAGACAGAAAGCCAAAGTGACTCGGGGACAGAAGATTGTATTTAGTCAGAAGGATATTAATTTGTGTTTATTATTTTTTCAAATATTTTTGTAAGTGCTGTTGGTATCGCTGTAGGTCTGTAATTATCTAGCTGTTGCCTGTTGCCCTTTTTATGTACCGGTATAATTTTACTTATTTTTAATTTATCTGGAAATACACCAGACGCAAAGCATTGATTTATTAAATGTACTAGTGGGCCTACTATTTCTTGTGCGACATGTTTCAGTATAAAACACGGCACGTCATCTATGCCAGCCGAATATCTAATTGCAACATCACGAATAATATTTAAGACCTCATCGTTATCAGTTGGGAATAAATACAAGCTGTTATTTGAATTTAGGGTTGTCTGATAATTATTCTGATTTGGAAGAGCTGCAACTGAACAGAAATGTTTACTAAATAATTCCGCCAATTCAGCATGGTCTTCCACTATACCCAAACTATCTTGTATTACAATATTATCTTCATTCTTGTTTTTGTTTCTGGAACTAGTTATTTTGTTAATTATGTTCCATGATGTTTTGCTTTTATTTTTGGAATTTAAAATTTGATTATCATAGTAAGATCTTATTTTTTGTATTCATCTTTTTGACTTTTATACCTTTCAAGTAACACAGGATTATTTGACTTTTTGTATAAGTTATATAATTCTCTAAGGCTTTGTGCATAATTTAAAAAATAGCGGTTTCACTTTTAAGATTAACAATCACGTAAGTTATCAAAGATAGGTCGCGATAGGTCCACCTGGCGTCTATCAACTTGATCAGCTGGTATCGTCCACTCCTAAGTGGTCTATTTATTGAAAAATATAGTACCAGCTATCAATTACCTAAAACTTAACTATCCTTCTTATAAATAAAACTATTGTTCCACAAGTCATAAACACTTGAATAAATAAACGATGATTTTAGACACTCAAACTACCTGCCTTTCCCACGAAATCCTATTCGTTACGGGTCAATAACTACAGCATAGCTATACCCTACGTTATACACTTGAGATACATACATATAGATTGTATACGTAATACATACATTTCCTCTTCGAATAACCCTTATTCTGTACCATGAAGACGGAAATAGGCACGACAAAAAATAATAAATTACCAGGAATCGAGAGAGAGATGAAAATACGCATACTTTTGCCTCAATGCACATATTACGTATGTTGTGTGTCTATCCGTATATTTCGTGTTTCTTTATTCCAGTTCGACTCGACAGATCATTACGGTGGCAGTATGTGTATTTTTTTTATGTTCACTGTAGCGCAGAAATGAACAAGGGAACAAGGTAGGAGGTAATCATAATGCGCACAGGATGTTATAGATTTCTGTGTTACTGGAAAAGATTTGTCTTTTTTTTTTTTAATTTGGGGAAATTATATTTTGCTTTGTCAACGAAATATAAATGTATGCATGTATGTAAAGTTCATATTAATACACGGACAAGCATGAGGCAAATATAAGTACACTGATAGTAAAGCTCTTTTTTAATATCAAGAAATATTTTTGTATCAATGATCCTGGACATTTTTTTAATTTGAAGTAATTGTTTCTTTAGTATAAGTAATAATGCTTTTAAATAAAGAAGTACGTTCAAAAATAATTGTTTTGTAAATCCTTCTACCTTCTACCAGCTTAAAACTGACTTAAGATGCAAAGGTAAATGAAAGTAAATTTGCCAATTTCTCACAAATTCTTTAATGACGACAACCGGTTTCATTTACTAAGGAACATCTTCAGGTCAACTGAAGAACTCCAACAAGAAGTTAACAAAGTAAAATTAATTAGATAGAAGTTAAAATGAATAAAATGGAGATACAAAAGAAGATAAAATGAATTTTAATTTAAAATGTTATTTTAATTTAAAATTAAAATATATTTTATCTCCTTTGTTTTTATTTTAAAGTGTTGATTGTTGTTTTGGAGTGTGTGTTATTAAGTCTTATACAATTTTATTCTATTTTACAATTTGATTTTTACTATTTTATTATGTGACTTATTTTTAAACTGTTTTATAATTGTAAGTATCAGAACTTTATCCTTTTAGTTACTTATACACTTTCTAACTTATTAATCAACTATTTTGTACAGTAATTTACACCATTTTATTCATTTTAACTTCTATCTAATTAATTTACTTTGTTAATTTCTTATTGGATTTTTTCAGCTGACCTGAAGATGTCCCTTAGTGGATGAAACAAGTTGTCGTCACATTAAAGAATTTGTGCTACTCACACAGAGTCAAAAACCATGGATTATATGACTTAAGATGACTAACTTAAATAAGATTATTTTTAGGTAACCGAATATAGCAGTATTTCCTTAGGATATATGCATATATTTGAGGCTACGTTGGAAATACAGAAAAATCAGCATTGTAAATGCCCATGCGGCAACAGAAGAAAAGTACTTAAGAACAAAAGAATGCATTTTATGAAGAGGTAAATGAAGTATTGGTGAACAACCAAATACGACATAAAAATGCTAATAAATAAAAGAGAAAATATGCATCTCATTTTAGGCAAAAGCATTCATCTATTTCGATAGACGCGGCGTGCGTTATTTCGGTGATATTAGTAATAGATTTACGGGAATTTTTACGGATGGGTAGAAGGGTGAGGGTGGTACAGAAGCGGCTTTTCTTGTTTATAATAGGGGTATTGAAATACACAATAAAAAGTTTAAATTAGGGGATCATTGCAATATTTTTCAGGCAGAATTAGTTCCAGTAAATCAGGCAGTAGTTTATATTAGGCGCGAATAGGAATTTATCCGGGACGAAAAAATTATAACGGATAGCGTATCTGTATTAGAGGCGCTAGGGAATTAAAAAAAAATCCGACTGATTCGTTATTAGATATTTGGAATATGTTGCGTGTGGGGGCTATAAAACTTTTTTGGACTAGGGCTCACGTAGATACAATCGGTAACGAAAGAGGCGGTGTTTAGGGGAGATAGTGCAATTATTAGATTTGGGCTAATTTCGGCTAGTATACTTAAAAAGGGGTTAAGGAATAAACTTGATAATGATTGATAGAATAAGAAATTAAATGGGAGGTGGACTAGAAAATTTATCGGTAGCGTTACACGTTTTAGGCCAATAAGGGTTAATTTATCGTATCAGGCGGTAGAATTAATAACAAGTCACATTAATTTTAAATCATATTTATGCAGGATTGGGAGGGTTAATGAACCGCATTGTGGGGTAGATACAGTGGGGCACGTTTTATTTGAATGCCCACTCACTGATGAATGGCGGTCACGTACAGAAGCTAGGGCATTAGCTAAGGAGTTAACTTGGCCGCGAAGCGAAACAGATGTTAAAGATAATGTGTTGCTCGAATGGTGGGAATTTTTTGGTAATGCTGCTAAAGTCCTAAATAGGTTACGCCATGATATTTAGATAGTTAGTAGGGTAGTATGTATGAATGAATAAATATTTTATATTCTTTGTGGTCGGAATTAGTGTTAAATTATAATTATAGCATGATTAGGGTGTATAAATAATATTTAAAATATAGATCTTTTTAATTTAATTACTATTGGTTAGAATAATTATAATTAGGTTATTGTTAAGTATTAGAATAGGTACTGCTGTTGTTTTGTTTGTCTTTAGGCCATCACTTCTTTCCTCTTTCAACTTCCAATTCACGATGTGTGAAAAATGGAATAGCTACGTGAAGACGGTATGGAATTAAGGAAAAGTGGATGCTGCAATACCACCTTTTGCCACCAGAGCAGACGTCTTATACACCACGACCTATCACTCAAACAAGAGGAAAGCAACTCCAAGGGCACTTCTACCAAACTGCAAAACTCATAAAATTTAAAACAAAATACTCTTATTTTGGCGTCAAACACACAACTACAAACTAGCAATGCTTAGTATAGCTTAAACTATATTCAACGTGTTTATTCCGTGCATTGACTGTATATTTGTATCCATCTCCCCAGTGGTCTGCGACACTCTGATTCTGCGGTATATACTTCATTACGAGATAGTTGTATTCCCCGGCAAACTGCAAATAATTATTCATTAGCATCGAAGCACAGATGAACGAAATATTCGAGCTAAACTAAAATGCAGCGACCTCCAGTCGCTCATATTATAACAGTTGTTCTATAGCAATACGTATCGCCAGTCCACAGCGGAGTATAGGCTGCGAACTTTAATTTAATTAACTGTTTGGTTAAAACTGACATGGATATATTAATAAAAGGAAGCATATGTAGATGTAGCATATATTTTAGGTCATTTCCAATGTCCATGCACTCAGGCGAATTTTCAATAAAGAGTTTTATGTGATTTGGGAGTTTAATGAGAATTTACGTTACTGCTATTTTGTAGTATCTGTGTCGATTTTCTAGAATACTTGCATATGTTAAAAACATCTAATATTTTTAATATTCTAATATATTTTTTTAATTATTTCTAATTATATTCTCAACTTTAATAATTTAATAATAATCTGAAAATAAATACAAAACCTATTTCTTCCCATACTTAAGTTATTTGAAGTGCTCTTAGATAAAACCAGTGCTTGTTGTGTTTACTGTATAAGTATTTTATCGATAATGGTTTTTATTTGACGTGGACTGTTTTTCACCGATATTCATGTTAATAATAAGAGTTTATTATGTTTATAGATTTTAGAAAACGACAGTTTCTTAAGTCTATTGTTTAGATTGACAGCAATATGCAGAGACGTATGCTTCATTGTTAAATTTAGAAAAGGTAGGTGTTGTGTGCCCTAAGGATTGGTTTGGAATCCCGTTTCCATAGTTTTAAAGTTTAAGGGTATTATAATATTTTCACATTATCAATAACTTTAATCTTATGGCAAATTTGGCCTATATTCGCTGTTATTGGTCATTTCTTATTAGATTCTCTTTCCAACTTTAATTTAAGTTCTGTTCGTGAGTTTTCGGTAGGTACTTTGGTCCCCTTCGGTTTAATGGGGGTTATGGTCATGTGTGCACTTTATTTATACTGAACAATCCTCTGATGGCAAACCCATATTTATAACCAGTTTCTTTTTTTTCTGAGAATCTTTTCTTTTCTGTTTTTATTACTTTGTCTTATTGTCACGATGTTATACAATACTACTACAATAAATAGTAGTAACAGCATTTACTGAAAACAGTGTGAAATAAATCAAATCATCAAACGTTCAACTTTCGAAATTCCATATCACGTCAAGTGTCCACATACAAACATCAAAAATATCAGCAAAAATATTCTCTAAAGGTCGGGCTGATAGTTTAAGGTATAGATAAACATAAATACACATTCAGAAGCAAATATTTCTAACATTAGCCATTGGGCCTTAAAATTTCTCTCTTTTGGATTGTTTTCGGTGTGTTTTCGGGCTCTGTCTCTCTTCAACGTCCAATAATAGTCAGCCATCATGTGTACAGTCACCTACATTAATATTTAGTACCATCAAAGCGTCGAGCTATTTGTTCGAGTGCTAAATAATAATGTTGGTGACTGTAGTCAACTTTCCTTGGTATATCTTCCCCATCATTTTAACATTCTGGTGGAAGCGTTCACTATGTTCCTCTCCCTTTGTCCGAAACGTCACCAAGATTGTCAAGAAAATAATTTAGATGTGCATGAAGAAAGTGCACTTAGACGCTCATATTGCAACTCGGCATTTATATGATTCCAGCATGTGCTCGACTATAGTGGTGCGATTCGAAGCTTTGCCACGTTTCTAAATGTAGTCATGTTCGCAATTCGCACACACTCATTGTTTCTTGCAATATTTGGTCAAAAAATGCCAGTTTTAATTTTTTTCAGACGTGATTGATGGAAACTTGGAACAAAGATACTAAAAGCATTTACTGCCCCTGCTTAAATCTATCACGAATTGCTTCATTAAGCCTAGATGAATGTGTAAAGGTAGCAACAGTATTTCCGAGGGATTAATCATGGAAGTGAATAATGTTTGTCTTTTTTTGCCAGGTCTGAATGTACTTTTGGCTACCCACTGCTGCCAAGCCCAATGTTTCATCTTTGCTCTATTAGAGTTCCATTTACGAATCAATAAAGGTATTTTGTGTAGTCTGTTTGTTGATCGAGAAATATTTCAATCACCTTGAAATCTCCACATAAAAACCATTTATGTAGCTTGTACTGCACACTTTCCAGCAGTAATTTAAGGTTCTTCTATATTTCTAAGGTTACAGAATGTGCTACTGGAATGGTTGATTGGATGTTAGTATTGTGCAATAAAACGCCTTTTAAATTGGATTTGTTGGCATTTATCTGGCAACCTTTACTGTCCTGGATTGTCATCATTGTTGAAGTATTTCATGACTGTCGTAATGTCTTTTACAATATACCAAACTGCCTTTCTCAGTGGAAGAAGAAACAAAAAAACGTAACCAATTCTGCTTCCCGATGTCTGAACTAGGAGAATCTCGTATTAGGACATAGTAAATTATTTTCCAAAAGTGGTGATCTTAAACGCTCTGCTTTGTTTTTAGGTAATTTCAGATCACAAACCAAATCATTTAGTTGATGCTGAGTAAATGACACGGCAGTTTCATTCTCCAAGCTGTCTCGTTGGTACATCTCATCACTTGTATCACTGTCTGAATCGGCGTTTATTTAGGAGTTCGTATTGAATGGAGATGGCACAGGGATCAATTCATTATGGGGCAGTGGTCTTATGGAAAATGAGATATTGGGATACCCAATGTTACGCTTACTGGTTCTGGTATGGCCCACGATACTCACTGTGCAGAAGTAGCAGCCGCGTCATTGTGATTTTTTGGCATTGACGCTCATTTTTCCAATCATTCAATTCCTCAAACCCTCCACACATGCATGGCAGATGTTGTGAGGAGCCAGAACTTTGTCCTGTTTTGCTAGTTTAATGCCGAAGTATCGAAAATGAGTACTTTTCACGAAAGGCTTTTTCCTCTGCTTTCCTGACATATAAAATGACATATGTATGTAGCAAAACAGGTCTGGATTATTTACGTAACCACACAAAACCATTGTACACGCCACAAAGAAATAATCTAATGGAACTAGCATCTTCTGTGCACCGACTAGTTTTAACACGTTTTGCTCTGAATGGCGACACGTGATCATTAGAAAAAAGGGAGCAGTGATGTGACCTATGAGTCATACTGCCGTGCCTAGAAAACATTTGATGATTTCCATTTTGGCTCAACTAACTTCTTTCTTGTGAGTTAAACCACAGATTATCCAGATAGTTCACTTGCAGTCGGCACCTTTGATGTTCGTGGCACAAACGGTACTTCGCACAGACTATCACGCGCATTTCGACAGGCCCGCATTAATAAAAATGTCAGGAGCGGATCTAATATAATTGAACAAAATTAAAGTCTAATGTGTCTTTCATTTTGTTTATGTTGTGAATTTAATGTTGGCAATATATCATTACAGAACTATAGGGAAGCAATTTTTAAGAAAATATAAACAAACATAATCTAGAAAAGATTGTAAGATTGCCTTCGATATTAATTTATCCAAGATTAATAAAAACTAAGTGTAAGAAAATTATAAACGTTTATTCGTATGTGTAAAGTGGTGTAACAATAAGGCGAATGCTATTACATATAAAAAATATATCAAATAAGAAATTGTAATGTAGCAAAATCAAAACAAAAAAAGTATCGTCATTATTTTATCGTTTTAGCATTTAGCTTATAAAAATAAGCAATTGAAGTTTTGAAACATTTACTAGTTGGTGGGTTAAGAAATAAAAAATAAAATGAAATAAATATGAATATATTTCCAATTTTCAACGTTTTCAAGGTTGCTGTGGTAAAGGTTGGTCTATTTCTTGTTCGCTTATGGGGATCTCCTGAGGTGCATTCATAGTGATCTCAGAATGTTCTTCTACAAAGACAAGACATCCATATATGTACAATTTTTAATTAGTTAATATTAATAATTAGAATTGTTAAGTCGATTCATTTAAGAATTCTCTTTTCAGATATATTCATAATTGAACCCGCATTATATTGTTGCTGCACATATAACTTATGTATATAAATAAAAGGTTTACAGTTCTCATACAAAGTAGTTAATTAAAATAATGTCATTGTTATATTTAATATTCCAATGTGCAAATATCTTTACATGTAAACCTTATTATGTGTATTTGTAAAAATGGTTCACTGCTTAAATTTTCTACGTTATGTATGAAAGACATATGTACTTACTTTCAAAATCTTTTGTAGGAACTAGGAACATTTACTAGTTGGTGGGTTAAGAAATAAAAAATAAAATGAAATAAATATGAATATATTTCCAATTTTCAATGTTTTCAAGGTTGCTGTGGTAAAGGCTGGTCTATTTCTTGTTCGCTTATGGGGATTTCTTGAGGTGCATTCATAGTGATCTCAGAATGTTCTTCTACAAAGAAAAGACATCCATATATGTACAATTTTTAATTAGTTAATATTAATAATTAGAATTGTTAAGTCGATTCACTTAAGAATTCTCTTTTCAGATATATTCATAATTGAACCCGCATTATATTGTTGCTGCACATATAACTTATGTATATAAATAAAAGGTTTACAGTTTTCATACAAAGTAGTTAATCAAAATAATGTTATTGTTATATTTAATATTCCAAGGTGCAAACATCTTTACATGTAAACCTTATTATGTGTATTTTTAAAAGTGGTTCACTGCTTAAATTTTCTACGTTATGTATGAAAGACATATGTACTTACTTTCAAAAATTTTTGTAGGAACTGCATTTTTCTTTAGCGGACTCTTTGCTAGACTTGCGAACATACTATCTTCAAAATGTTCCGCACAAACCCTAAAATATCGGTACAGATGTTCTGGTGAAATGCATATCTTAAAAAATATACATAAAATACATATTAAAATATATATACTTATTTGTAATATAATATATATATGAAAACTTAATAGCTTACATTTCTGGTTCTATTGGAAACCTGAAGAAACACTGCCGGAATATTAAAGCTATATTTATTGCGACAATCAGGAACAAAACAATACCACATTATCACACATTGTATAAAAATCACTAAACAGCTAAAGTTGTTCAATCAACACAATAATGAAGATATTGAAAATTAACACAATAATCTCTGCTACAACGCGTATATCAATGACAACTGCTTGCTGCTTTATAACCTATAAACGAAAATTCATGAGCAAGATATAAACAAAGCCGGAGTGCGTGCGCATGCGCCAGCATGGGTGCGCACTGCAAACCAGAAACAGTGACTACCACGCATACGTTAAAAGAAAAACAAAATCCGATCAAGAAATATATACAAGTGAACTATCTGGATAATCTTCTGGTTAAACTACGAGCTACCTACAACGAATGGCGAAATTTGTTAGCTGAGTTCCTCCTGAATAGTTCATAGCTTAACTAACAAAACTGAAGTGAGTTGAGCCTGATAGTAAATAAATGGAAAGTGCTTATTCTCTCATGATAAAAGAATACCCTAGGATCCAATTGTTTGTATTATTTATTCCTACAAAATTGTTAGTAGTGCGCCGTGTAAGAATTTTTTCTATATATCCAAGCACCAGATTATTGGAAACTGGAATTTTTAGAGGCGTTAACTCCTAACTAGCCACTTCCATGGAAAACTCTATATAGAATTATCTAAAACAATTTTCTCGTAATAAATTCTGACACTCATCCCTACCCTGCTCAACTGTTTCGCAATTAAACACGACTAGACAACCAACAAACGTATCCACACGTCCAGAAGTAGCGAATCCAATTTTGATACGCGTTCCTCTGGCGTCTTTTCGCGAATGCCGAACCGAGAAAGTTCATTTAGCGTCACCTCCGACACCAGAGGCGTCCGACCGTATCTCCGAAAAGAGACGGTCAGTCGCCAGTCCGTCAAATCCATTCCCTTCTCGCTAGCCGGGCGCGCCCCGTTAAGTATTTGAGCGCGTTACCGCTTAATTCAAGTTAAAATGTTAATAAAGTTAAGGGGACAGGAAAATAACATTTCGGAATCGTCGAGGAGCGTCCGTCTGGATCGTCCGAAGGCTTTCGCGTTCGCTAATGGAATGGGGGAGGTCGGAGGTGCCTCCGGTCGACGCTGGGAGCTGCCCACCCGCGGTGTATACGCTTGGACCGGCGAATAAAACCGGGGCGCGTGTACCATATATGTGCTTCGCATTCCATTCCTAATGGGAAAATTCTCTAGGAGCGCTATTTTCCAGGACGGGCGGTTTGATGGGTGCCCGGGTAGGGCGGTCGGACCCTTTTCTTCGTTTTATTTACCGGAAAATCGGCGAATGTGTGCAACCCGAATCGAAACCGCAATACGCATAGATTTGATTAAGGTTTGCAACATTTCCTACGGTGTATTTGTCCCAAAACAATTACATTTTGATTGCTTGTATTCATATTTATGTTTGGTGTCGTTTTTCTTTGTGTATTACTTACTATATAGCAAAATTAAAGAGCGTCTTGTAGGCAAAAGGAGATTGCAATAGACCTGTAAAGGTCGCGATGAAACGGGTTCGTAGACCACCTCAACCCTAATCGTATCCAAATTAGCTATAATTTCAATAGCATTGCAACTGTTTTGTTAGTTTGTTTACATGAGTTCATTTATGCTATGGATCGTAGTCGTCCACTGTGTGACACAACATACTTTCCGCTTTGCTGCGTAATTAAAAGTAGTTATTGTTCGTCGGGGTGACACAGCCTAGTTACGCTATCCGCGTGTTTATAGATTGTAGTAGTTTCCTGTGTGAGACAACATAATCTTCCGCGCTTCGTTCAATTGGAAATCACTGCCGTCCTTAGCGATGACGCCTACCTAGTGTTCCGCTGTTTGCCCGGTTATACATCGTTGTCGTCTCACGGAGTGACACGACCTAGTCATCCGTTTTATACGCAAATAGGGACTTAGCGACACTAGGGTGCCACGATCTAGATTTAAATTTCTCTCCCGACTATATACCGTAGACGTCCTTTGGGTGATACAACATAGTCTCTCGTCATCCGATCATTGTCCTCCTTCGGGGTGACAGGACTTAGTTTCCGCCACCTATCGTTCTCGTCCTGCAGGGTTACACGACGTAACCCCCTCCCTTGCCCCTGACTACCCTTTCAGGTATCGAGGTACGCGCTTCATCACAGCAACTCAAGGTAATTTATGTTATTAGTAATAATATATAAAGCAGCGTTTGCTCCAATCATTTATTTTTAAATTCTCTGTCTACCGGTTTCGGCTTTAGCCATCTTCTGGACAACAGTACGTTTTAAAAGGAACTAGAAGCTACGTCATTTCACGCTTAGTTCCTTTTAAGACGTACTGTTGTCCAGAAGATGGCTTAAGCCGAAACCGGTAGACAGAGAATTTAAAAATAAATGATTGGAAGGAACACTTATTCATATATTATTACTAATTCCACCACCAATCTGAAAACTTTCAATTTATATTATGTTTATTTTGACCCCTAGAACTGTTGCTAGCCACAGTTGTTAGTAGTAATAGTTTCTCTACTAAAAAGTAATTATTTCACTATTTACTTCTTATGTATATATCACCGGTGTATTACAATCAAATGAAGATACACACCTGATTTTTTTTTTGTGATATATATTTTCTATTTTTTCTGACACAAATAATGGAATAAAAAACAATAACCACTTACTGGTTTCACTAATTTACTTTATATTGTTGAGTATCAAAAGCTTAGAATCCTGGTTATTCACTAACGGACTGATGCTACTTTATTAGGATAAAACTTAAGTTATTATTGTACGACGCGAGAATGAACTACAATTTAGCCGGAAGGGGCAACTACGAGCTACAACCGACCACGAGACGGAAGATTATGCTGTGTCACGCCCGTCGGCTGACTACAGTCTGCAACAGAGGGAGAGCTGGAGGGTTGCGTCGTGCCACGCCCAGGGGTGACTACGAACTGCAACCAAATAGGACGGAAGATTGCGCCGTGTCACGCAGGTGGGGCGACTACGGTCCACAATTGCACAGAAACGGAGAAAAAAACTGTTGTCGTGTCACACCTGTAGGGCGACTATGATATAAGTCAGGTCAGGAAAAGGGGGAAGGCGCGTGTCGGAAAAAGTATACAAAAAACAAATTCATAAATAAATGCAGTTATAACTCTACTGAAATTATGGAAAAATCAATTCAAATAACTGAAAAATTTATATGAAATAAATTTCTAGTTGAAAATGAATACCAAAATGGATTTTCCCATGTAACGACTTTTATAATTTAATACAACTTTTGACCTTTATTGCTTTAATATCATTTAGTTTTGCAAGGCTACTTCTTTGTGATTGATATAATTATCAAAAAATGTTTAGTGAACATGTTCGAAAAAAACATTCAAAAGTGAAAAATAAAAATAGGCATTATTATATCCAAAATAGTCGTATTATACTCGGTAATACATATATTTGTTTCAATCATTATAAATTGAATTATTGAAATGTCTTCTTTGCAATGAATGGTTGTGTATTACTGCTGGCTGATTTGATCTAAGCGTTAGCGCTATCCCTACTACTGTAGTATACAGAAGGTCTCTGGAAATTGAGAAATCTTCATAGTGTGACAATGAAACTATATTTGATTGTGTGTTTAATACAACTGCGTTGCAATTAGAAAGAAATAATACTAAAAGCATTTATATTCATACTGCGGCATATTACATAATGACACTACTGCCAAAAACAGAGGATTGAAATCTGTTTCTGCACGCCATCTGTAGGTGCCGCATAAAAATAGCTAGTTAGTTTCATAATATTTAAAATTGGTGTAAATACGTGATGGAATAGAATAGATGTGTACAGAACATATCAAAAATATAAATGGAAAAAAAAAGATAAGCATATTTATATATAACAAATTAATGAATATAAATAAGTCAAGTTTACATCATATAAACAAAGAAAAAAAAAGCAGAAACATACATAAACAGGATGCTAAATTACTACAGAACAAACGACTTATTAAAGAACTCATTTAAAGCATAGAAGGAATGTTCAAGTAAAAGTGTTGATTTAAGTTCTTTTTGAAAACATGTTTTGGCATTTCTTTCAATCTTACTAGTACGGTTATGAATTTGAGATATTGCTACAGTGCTTGTTTTTGTTTTTTTGGAAACATGTGTTTGTAGAGGAATAAACTGATGTCGTTACTCCTAGTGTTGTGATTGTGGCTAAGCTCATATTTTTCGAAAACATAATACTTCCTTTTTATGATGAATAAAATAAACGATAAGTTCTTTCACAATTGCTTTTTCTGATGATCGCTGCGTGCGTGGTCACCTGCAATAAAGTATAAAATTACCTTCTTCGGTGAGAGGTAATGGCACCTTTCAGTGTCTCCAAACGGTTAATGCGGACTATTATAAAGTTTAATAAACAATTACAGTAAGAACAGAAGTGCATTCACATATCCCTATAACCCTACGAACATGCATAGCGCCTTTGTTTTATAACCACACACTCAGAAAACCGAACGAACAATCCGAGATTCGAAGCGACCGAAATAGCGGACGATATCTCCGGTTTCCCGGATTATAATTCTCACTGGAAGTCTCCTGACTCTCCGCACGTACCGTAGTATGTACAAGGAGCCGTGGTCTTCTTCTACTTCTCTCGTGCGAAGTACCAAGCAAGCGCCAGGAATGCCCGTACGGACCTAAATCATTGACTTCCAGCGCGTTCCTTTCCTTTCTCCGAGATGAAGACAAGGATAACGGCACAACGACGTCCTTAGCGGGAAGAACGAGACGAGACTAGGACGAGTTCAGACCGAGGCCATATATCTCGTCGTTTTTTCGCGGCTCCTTCCTTAACCGAAACATATATAGCGGTTTCTGGGCGATGCTACCCACCACCCTCTCTTACTCTTCGGCTGCGAACGTCTTAAGTTATGGCGGGGACGCCGGCCGTAGACGCCTTGCTTTGGGTGGTTCGATTTTCCCACCCGGGGTCTCTCTCTCTCCTCCCCCTCCCCCTCTCTGTTTCTCTCTATTTCAGGGTGGTTGTTTGTATCGCGTAACAACTTTGGGTTAGATAGTTCGTAACGGTTTCAATCGGGAGGTTTATTTGGTGGCGTAGGAGTATGCTGGCAGGATGAAGGGAATGGATGGTGTGGGGAACGCAGTAGAGGATAGGATTCGGTGGGAAGTTCAGTTGTTTTACTTTCTTCCTTTTGCTTATTTGTCTTGCAATGAATATGTATCGTCTGTTTCCTATATTTTTGATTCATTTATTCATTACCTTAATTAAGGTTGGTCGTCAAGACGACAGGTTGGCAGAGGAGTTTCTCAGGTGGCTTATGTGTATTTGCGGGAGCATGCGTGTGACATGGGAGTGGCTCAAGGGTCGGTGTTGGGCCCCCTATTATTCTTATTATTAATAAACGATCTACCGCAATACTTTAATTACGGTCACACGATTTTGTTTGCTGATGATGTAACGGTAATAGTAACGGGTGAAAATTCTGCAAACCTTTCATTTATAATAACGCGTACATTGCAAGATATGGCAGAGTGGTGCAAAACAAACCGATTAATTTTAAATAAAAATAAAACTGAAATATTAAGTTTCCATAGACGCAAAACCCCAGATATTACTACAAATATTCCTTGTACGGATGGTGCATCAATATTAGGTGTTACCATAGATGATAAGCTGGAATGGAAAAAAACAAATAGCAAACGTGTGCACACAATTGAATAAAGCCTATTATATTATTAATCAGTTGAAATGTACATTGGAAAGAAAAGACCTAGTAGATATTTACTACACGTTGGCATACTCTGCTCTTTCGTACAATGTTATTATATGGGGCGTAGCAACTGGTTGGGAGAGAGTATTCATTACGCAAAGCGGCTCATAAGACAGATTTTTAACATTAATAACCGCGACAGTTGCAAGGATGTTTTTAAAGAAAATAAAATTTTAACTTTTCCCGGCATTTTAATATATAAATCGGCAGTCTATGTGAAACAAAACTTTGAAGTATTTAATAAATACAAAAAAAATCACACTTATACCACCCGCCATATAGAACAAAACTGACGATACCCAAGCACTATCTATCAGCTACAAAGAGATCGCTTATAATTCAATGCCTAAGAGTATATAATAGCTTGCCAGATACAATAACTAGCACAGACTGCATTAAACAATTTAAAAAACAGGTTAGAGCGTTCCTAATAGAAAAATCTCATTACTCCATTAATGAATATTTTTGTTCTTTACTATACACATTTTTTTTACAAAAACAAAAAATGTTTTTCTGTAAATTATTTATTTCTAAAATTTTGTTTGTTGTATTCTACATTTGTATTTTGACACATTGTATCCAGTGTTACTAGCTCAAACAATATGAAAATAAACTGAACTAAACTAAACTTATACTTTGTCAGCATACATTTTATCTTTGATCTATTGCTAAACCGCTTATAATATTGGAAACTACTGATCAATATAATAATAATATGCCTGCATTGATATTATATTGGACTATAATATACAGGGTATTCCACGTAAGTGGTTCATTAAAAGTTTATGATGTTCTACTGTTTACTTATATTTGAGATTTTGGTACCATTATATGTTCGACTGGAACTATAAAAATGAAATACTTTAACCAAAATATCACTACCGGCTGACTGGAAATGGACGTCAACTTTGTTATTTTAAATAGAATGATCTAATTTTTTATTCATTTTTGGATTTTACGGCCATAAATACGTCAGTCTTTATTAGCTATTCCTATAGCTACATGTTGCCGTTTTTGAGTAATTTAAGATTTTCTTTTTTTTTTTAGTCATAATCATTACCTCATTCTGGAATTAATACCTCGGTTAATACTGCAAGTAGAGACTCCAAATTTGCTGTTATGACTGTAGATATAACTCTAAGAAATGGTACGCACACTTCGCATTCACATATACAGGGTGTTCAAAATTGACAAATCAAGTGACATATTTTTGAATGCAGAAAACTCATTTTTTTTTTTTATATGGAATACCCTGTATTTTAATCCGAAATTGGGAAGTAAATATCATCTCCTATCATTTTGTATTAGCACTCCCTATACCTATCTTTAATAGATTTTGAGATATGAAGAACTCTTTGTTGAACAATCTAAGTAGCTCTAGGTTTAAATGTTCGAAGATGGCTCTGAATGGGATTAATGTTAAATTCATTATCTAACCATAAGTGTGTATTCCTATAGCTAATAAAGACTGACGTATTTATGGCCGTAAAATCCAAAAATGTAAAGAAAATTATATCATTCTATTTAAAATAACAAAGTTGACGCCCATTTCCGGTTAACCGGAAGTGATATTTTGCTTAAGGTATTTCACATTTATAGTTCCAATCGAACAGATAATGGTCCCAAAATCTCAAATATAAGTAAACAGTAGAACATCATGAAGTTTTAATGAACCACTTACGTGGAATACCCTGTATTGCTATGGAAACAGGAATGGAATATAATTTAGAGTCATTTAAAACAGGTTTCAAAGCCAAACAATGAAGTATTGAAAGTTGAAGTGCATACTCGGTTGCCTACTTTACAGGCAAATTTTGAATTTGTTAAAAATGACTAAAGATAGAAAATTTTAGGATTAGTTTCTAGCCTTATATGTAATGTAAACTTTAGTTTATTTATAAAAAAGAAGAAAGACAAAGTCCTTTCCAATCAGGGGTTGTTTATTTGTTAATTCAAGCTTACCTGATTTATTTTTATTTTTTTATTATATTTTGTTCCGGGAGATTTTTCATTCTTAGGGATGTTTATTCGGTAACTTTTGCTGTATTCTCTTCAAACTAGCAACAGTAAATAATGGTATTTTACGATTTATTGCTCGAACTTGCGTACTTATCTCTATCTCCAGTGGTAGAGCGTTCATCCGGTTTACAAGAGTGTGTAGGTTCGAATTCGTAAGGAGAAAACATTTAGCAACACTACCAAAGTTAAACAGTGTAACTTCACAAAGGTTCTATAAATGAACCAAAATGATAAAGAATGTAACGGGTGTTAGCAATCTATTCGCAAAATTTCAATAAAGACGGATATCTTCCTAAAATAGAAGGTGGTCTGCAGTGATTTGGTGTTCTAAATTCCAAAAAAAATATATGTAGACACCGGAAGAAATGTGTGTAGCATAGGGAGGGTTAATGCTTCGCGTTGTAAGTGTGGTGGGGTAGATACAGCGGGGCATGTCTTATTTAAATGTCCACTCACTGATGAGTGGCGGTCGCGTACGGAGGTTAGGGCATTAGCTAGGGGGTTAAATTGGCCGCGACGCGAAACAGATATTAGAGATAATGAGTCGATCGAATGGTGGGAATTTTTTTAGTAATGTTGCTAAGACTAGATAGGCTTACGGCATGATATTTAGATAGTTAGTAGGGTAGCACCTTATAGTAGTAGTAATTAGTGCTTTATGGTCGGGAATTAGTTTAAACTATTAAATATTTAAATATTATTTAATTACTCTTGGTTAGAATAAATAGGATTAAGTTATTATTAAGTATTAGAATAAGTACTGCTGTTGTTTTGTTTGTTTTTAGGTCATCATCTTTCTTGTTTCAACTTCCAATGTGTGAAAAAGAGAGCAGCTACGCGAGGACGGCAAGGTTGTCGGAATTTCAGGAGACGCGGAGGCTGCTTCTTCAGCACCCAGAAGGATAATACTAATTTGCGACTATCAGTAATAAGGCCTGGGACTTCTTCCCAGATCCTCCCAGAGTAAGGTTTTTGCCATGGTTTTCCCTTACTCCGTGGCCATTGATTTTATATAAGTATATTATATATAATTCATTCCTTGGCGAATGCTGGGAGATAATGAAAGTCGTTCCATAGGCGCATTTAATAATAACTGATAGCTGACTGATTTACAGTAGACTCGCGATTATGTGAACTAATCACATTTCACATATTTCATCATTTCACAAAAGTAGTATTCATATGGTCGCGAGGCTACTGTATTATATTTTTATTATTGAGAATCATGCAGAAATTATCTAGTTAGAGTAGGAACATTTCAATTGTTATGGAACCCATATAGTACTTAGAATAGGTAGCCTCTTGTAGTACCTTTTTTAGGTGGAGCACGGGGTTGGGATGATTTGTAATAATTTAGTTTTCATAAATAAAGTGTGTAGCACATGGGTTCCCCAGCAAAAGGATCAATCTTCTTCGTTGTGGAATTTGACTGAGATGCCTATAAATATATAAAGATCGTAAAATTGTACGTATCCGATGAAGGTACGGATCGAAATCCAAAAATCGAAATCCAAAGATGTAAAAAAGATAAAATGACCACATAGCGGCATGCTTACCGTTGCGAGTACCGATAAAAAGTCCCTTGAAGGAAGACGTATGACGTCGAAAAATGCGTTCAAAACGGAAAATTCCGCCTGTAACAGATATGCTAAATGCCGAACTCCAAATAAGCTTCTTCAAAGCCCAAAAATCGCACATAAAACGTTAGACGTTGACAACACTTACCGGAGATCAGCACCGATTAACGACCCCGATCGATCTTTCTAGAAAAGTCTCGCCGAGCCCCTATGATAGAAAGAGAGAGTACTACCCCGTTGGACGGTCAGTAACCTACTAAAAACAAATGCTGTGATTTGAAAATTGTATTTGGATTACATAGATGACACGACTAGTGCTGCTGCAAAGAAAATAATTCTAATATTACAAATAAACATCCTGGTTGAAAAATGAAAAGTAACATGGTGTAGAATAGAGGATCCAAGTAGAATCCTTGCGGCATCCTACACTTAATAGGCAAAAACGATGAAATTTCACCCAGTAGAATTAGCAAGTCGGTCAATTTCGCTTTAGGGCCAACTAACATCTCGATAGAAATAATTCTACCCCTGTCCAAGTCAAAGTCACTAACATGTTGATCATTTTGACATTTTCGAACTCTAGGCATTTTGTTACTTTTATTTCTGTATTGGTCGACTCGTATAAACAGGTTCCTTCACAAAAAAAAAAAAACTAAGAGATAAATTCCTTTTTTCGCTAAAAATTATCAAAAATAAAAGCTTCACATTCTTTAAATATAATCACTCTGATGCCAAAAGTCAAGTTGAACCAATTATTCCCGCTGGGTGTAATATTTCTGATATCACTGAGTATACACATATGCAAACCAAATTTTGCTCTTTCTCCATCATAAGATATAGCAATTTACTGAAGCCTTAAGCATCGTTGTACGCTTCAAATATAAAAGTTTTGACAGATATATTATATTACTTGTCAGAATAATAATGTAGGTACCTACGTTTGGTACCATACAAGAATTATTTCGAATTCTTCTACTGAAAAGAAGCGACACCCATAACACGTTAACATAAATTAACTCTGACGAGGTAATCATCGGGATTACTTTTAACAGATACGCAGACCACAAGAAGCAAGAAGAGATAATGGATTCGTCATTCCTATTCTAGAAACGTACATAGAAGGCCTCTCAAATTAATAAATAATTTCGACGTGGTCCATCCATCTATACGATCATTACGTTCCGCCAACACGTCCACTCTACTCGTTTTAATAAACAGGAGAAGTGACTCGAAAATTTTATTCACAGAACCATAATAATGGATGGTCAACGGCGCACACATCGAAGAGACAGACAAGTATTAGCCTATTAACGTATTACCACTAATAATAACCGCATTAACTATGAAATATCCACAGAATGGTAATTGTAATCAATTAATGAATTCACATACGTATTTATACAGACCAGAGACGAGGACAGATGTACGGATAGAAGCATTAGTTGGGAGTGAGCGCGATGATGGTTATGAGTGCCGAACAGTTCGTGGCATACGTTTATTGTATACATAAAGTATAGACTGGTGGCTTCTGGCTAGTCTAGCCGGCCTGTTCTGTTATTGGTGATGACTACGATGATGTTATCTTCATTAATAATAACGCAACGAACGTTATACGAACGACACTTGCTCAATTAATAGCTTCCGGTTTTTAAAATGCGTGTGGGTATCGCCTGGTTTGTTAATTTGTTTAAAATTCTCCATATAGTTGCTGCTGTCTCTTTCTTTCGCGCGTATCCACGTCTGTACGTTCACTTAAATAGTTGTAAGCCAGTCTAATTTCTCATTTCTTCCGAATGTAAAAGAGAAGTTCTTATTTCTTTCTGTAATTGTTAAAAAGAAATGTGTGGAAAATAATTTTTCCTTCGAAAGTTTATTTAACTAACTAAACTGTTTTTTACAACTCATATTTTACTTAATAAATGGAAGAATAATTGAATGAGAATTAACGTGAAGATATTTACTAAATTGTCTATCTGAAACTACAATATGTATCTATAAAGGATAACAATAATTGTAGGACGACATTACGCTACTATACATGTGACGCTAATTAATAATTAGGTCATGTGTAACACTCGGTTGATATTAGCATACATATGTTTCACCTTACCAAGGATGATCAGTGCTACTGGTTAACCTAATGTTTTATACGGAGAAATTCGTATAAGTATGTACTTAATACTCATATTCTACTGGTATTATAAACAAACGGATTGCAAACCTTACACAGTTTGATATTCTATTTTCCGTACTTTTAAAAAGCGAAACAATAAAAAAAGAACAGTAAATGCATTCCATTCCCCTGTTACTAAAGAAGAAATAATTAGTAGTGTCAATAGTTTAAAAAATTGCAAATATGTTTATGGTTTTAGTATTACAGACGGAGGATATGTTTGATGTCCGCCTCTATGGGATTATTCATGATATTTTTGAAAGAAATAATCTTAAATCAGTCGTCTTTGAGGTACTATTAAACCAGTTGCAAGTGCTTACTATTGAAAACAAATTTTGCGGGCTAAAATGATAGGCTAAATGAATTATCTGACATTTCTAAATACCATAGACAATTAGAAATACATTTGCTGGTAAGTTAAAAAATATAGGGTTGTATTTAAATTAATCAAGTTATAACCCACTTAAAAAGTTCTTATTTGATGATTGTTAATTTTTGCACACCCTGTCTAAGATAACAAGTTTATTATAATTGGATTATAAAATATGATCTATCATTACACTACACTGTAAATTTCGCTTACATAACTTAATATAGAGGGTGTCTCAGCGAGACTTCCTTTCGAAGTTTATGAGGTTCTGGTCAAAATGAAAATTTCAAAAATTCAGAACTAGATATAATCGGTTCCATTCTCTTTACATTTACTTTTTGTAATTTGATTCGGCCATTCTGGAGTTACTCCATTCTTTCTAAAAAAATCTACTCTAGTCATTTATTTATAAAATCAAAGAACACTTGATTTTTGGGATGTCAAGTTAGGATCCAGGATATGCTTAAAAAAACATGTTGGAGTATGTTTTCGCACCGGGAACAGCTGTCTACATTGTAGGGTTACTTTACTATGGCACGTTAAATTTTCGAAATTTTGAGGAATCGTATCTATTTTTTCCAAAAGGCACCCTCCTCCCTATTTTATTACTTGGTCGTCTTCGACGTCCAGTTTTACATCTTTTATATTCCACTAGTGGCGACGTGTGACAATATTTAATGGTGGAGCCAATCTCGGACCAACGATCTTCGACGGGCCGTCTGACTCACACGCTTGGCTACCATGATAGTGAGGGACCCTTCCCTTATAGTGCCTAGCACAGACATATACTGATGACGCGTGACTCGATCAACTAGCGGGTACTTCAATGTAATTTTGCATATACTGCGACCACACCTTCTTCCGCTAGCTCCACGCGGATACCCACAAACGTTTGAAATCAGAGGCCAATCTAGACGTGGCCCCAGTTCGCCGCTTGTCTGCATAAATAACTACAAAGCGCGTTTCGTCGCATCAAGTCATGGGAATCGCAGCGTTCGTTCTGTACGTGTATTTGTCGGCAATTTTACATAAAATAAAAGCTTTTTATTGATTAATTTGTGATTTGTAATGGTGGGACCATGGCCCTGTGGCTTTTTAAAAGGAGCCGCCCCTGTATTCCACGTGTACTATACTGGAGATTGATAGTTTAAGAGATAATTATGATTTTTTGAATTATGTGTGAATACACACATATCTCATCGATACTTACCCAGTGTGTCATGGTAGAGATGCATTCTCAACGAATTACTCTCAAAGGCTAAATTGATGAGCACGTTTGATGCTTGTGAATGGATAATTACCCGTTAAGTGCCTTAATATTATCGCTAAAAAGAATTAGAATGGATAGCAATAATAAAAATAATGTTTATAGAAATCAAGAAATTATTCATTTATTTTTCATGCACAGAGAATGCGACAAAGTTCTTGAGATAACTTGCAGAATGTTTAACGAAAACTATCCGCATTTACCTCTAATAACAAAAGCTAAATTTAGAAGATATAAGAACATTTTGTGTGGTTTGGACGAATTGGTCAAGTGCTAAATCGATCAAAAACTATAGTTAATGATGAAGCGGCAAAGTTGAATTAATGGCTTATTTCGAGGCCAATTCCAACGCCTCAGTTCCAATTTCCGAAGAAGATCTGGGAATCAGTAGGTTTTCAGTACAGAGAATTTTTAGGAAGCATCACTTCCACAACTACAAGTACTCCTTATTCCTAAGTAGACGACGTAAATAAATATGTTACCAATTTCTTGTTGGCCAAAGCGTGTTTTATTTTTCCCCCATACATTGGTGTAAAGTGAATCAGATGTATAAATAATTATATTCTTTTCACTTTTGAATGGTACAGGGTAAGATTAACCATATTAAAAGTTTTCTAAGGTCTGATTTAGTCAGAAGTTTTTTTTTCATCGACAAAAGATCGAAAGAAAAAGAAGTAACGTGTTAAAATAAAAACTATATTAATGGTACCATGAGTAAGACAATATCTTGCAACTGATTATTACACCTTATCTTACACACTCATGACAATTATGAAGGTCTGTTAAATGTTGATTAGAAAAATGAAAATTAAGGGAGAATCATGACAGGTATGTTGATTATTATGCAGAAATACTTCACATGATGTACAACATAGATATTCGTCATAGATTCCCTTTGAGAATTTCTGGTCTGCCTTCAAAACCGTAGATGTTATGAACAAAATTTCAGAGATATACTTTAGAAGGAGGCTTCTTATTTCATGGCTAGATACAGACATTTTTTTGTTAAAGCTTTGATATTCTCACAAAAGATGTTGGAAAAACCTCGTGCGTGACACATTTTACGAATTTGCTTTGCAGCTCGCACTTCAAACTGGCCACTCATTCGTGAAATATGTTTTAAAGTATTTGGTTCGTAAATAACTATTTTAAGTACCACTATTTAAAAAAAATAATTTATTAAAAGCATATTTGTTAACAATAAAGAAACTTTTCTCTGACAATATAATTATAATTTCTTATGAAAATAATTTATTATAAACGAGGCCCCAATTATCCGCACATTCACTCCAAATTTAAAACAGATACGTTGTTTCCTAGAAACGCATCTCAGTTAATCAAACATCGGAAGCGACTCGTGTGAGTACACAATATTCTCCGATCGAATCGCAGTATATACAAGCTCGTCGCATCCGTTAACAATAAGAAACCAACGAGCGAACGCAAAATAAACACAATGACGGAACAATGAAGATCACCAACGGTAGCGCAAACAATAATAACTACATATACACAGGCATCAGACAACAGAAATGATCACGATAATAACGAACTGCCGCGACCGACGAAAACCGCTAAGATTCCCATTTTTAATGACACCGATGACAATAGACAAGACAAACGAAAGACGACGACACATTAAACGATCAAGAAGGCGTGAGATCACCGAACGGAGAACGTCATCGGAGTAGAATAGGAAAACGCGGAGACAAAGCATGAAAAAAAAACTGTACATACTACATATATTACGTATAGATATTGCGAGCATACGTGCATACATGACTTTAGTACGTTTTAATAGTTTATTTTCCACGGTTGGCAGCAATGCCTGACGATCTTTCGCCCGTTTTCTTGTAGGTTGTAAAAAGATTGACGTTTCCGCGTCATGTCACGGCTTCCTAGATATTGTTATAAGAGCAAATGTACCGGTTATTTCTAGTATACCTTTTGTTATTGTTCTGATTCATTACTGTCGTTTACTTGCGACTAAAAAGGAAAAGACTAATTCACTAATAAAATCCAAATAATCGTTCATGTACGGGGTAATTCACCGATCATTGCCGATGACTGATGATACAGATGGAAGCGTTATAATATTTAAACTGCTCGTCATCAATTATCTAAATTATTTTTTATTAAATTATCGGACAGCATTTGAGATTTTGTGACAATAGAAAGACTTTCAATTGGCTATTAGTCATAAACCTTGCTATTTTTGGGACTTACATCATCCAGTAAAGTGTGTTAGGAAGTAACGTTTTCAGTCAATTACAGGACAAGTATGTGTATTTAAATATAAGGCATGGATTGGTATCTAGGAGTTAATTGTAGATTAATTCTGTGGTTACTACGCTCGTAATTATTCTTAGATAGAAAAAAAAACGGCAATCTTGAGTAGATAATTTATTCTTATAAATCCATAGAATCAATAACGTTTCAACCGAAACATCGGCCTTCCTCAAAGGATTCGTGAAGCTTTTAAGAATGTACAACCACATACACTTGAAAATGTAAAAGAAACACTGATTAGAAGATTATAGTTGTGTATATCTCAAAATGGCGACGTTTTTGAATATTTAACATAACCTTCCTTTTTGTGTATATTTATAAGATAAATTTTACTGGTGTCAAGAATGTGTTGGCTGCTACTCACTAATTCTCAGTTTGATGCATTCTGTAAATCACTTCTGGTTATAGGTTCTCAGAAGAGTTTTATCTTAACTTATTCTTTGGATATTCTCCCAATAGCTTGCACTACTGCTAATCCCGCAAAAGATTTCGGACTCTAAGAATGATGATCATATAACTTATTGTGCAAGATATTGTTCCTCTTACCTAGTTTAATTTTCTCAGACACTTCGAGATCAACATAAAGCTCAGCACTTCAATAGTTGCTCGATTGTCAAACATTACGATAATATTTTGCTTTCAGTAATCTTTGTCAATATTGACTTGGGCGCATCCTTCAATACCAGGTATATTCGCTTGCAACATACTTAGGTATTTCTCGAAGCTTTCGAAATACTAATTTGCAGCCATCCACATACCATTTGATGCCATTTAGTACATTGAGTTTTAAGATAGCGTTTTGATCCCTTTCGTTCCTATTGGTAAGTTTTGTGATAAATTCTTTCACACTGTTATCTCGGAGCACGTCCTAGGTTTGATCGTCTTCAGGAGATTACCTATTCGTTGTTTCCTTGAGCATTTTGGTTCTTTCTGTCACGCTCTGTATCACAATATGGAGGGGTATTAGATGCAATACTGCCACGAATCGGCCTTCAAGAGTGGGGATAGCGCTCCTTGCATTTTAAATAAACCTGCGCGTAACTCATAGTGCATATAAGGTAGGTACAGTTATTACTCTATCTATATATAATAAATATTAACTGGCCAAGCGAGTACCTAACTTGAGCTACACCCCGTCGCACGCATACTACTTCAATAGCTTCTGTTGGGCAAGTTCTCATAGCCCCAATTATAAAAACCCGTGCTAATCTTTCCATTTTAAATAGGTTAATTCTAACGGTGATCATATTACTTCTTTTGCTCCAAGCTACTGACCCATAAGTAATGATCGATCTTATTGTAGCTGTATACGTCCCAAAGCAGTATCTTTGAGCTGCATCTCCAATTTCTCCTGTAAAGTTTATTTTCATCTTGCTGATTATTCCAAATTCGTTTTGTTTCAGAACGGAAATTATTGGTCTAGACATTTAGCATCTGTTCTTCAATCTATGTTTTGCTCATTCATTTTTAGGGTCTTAAGTCTGGACTTCCTTTTCTTTGAGAATGTCACTAGGTGAGACTGATAGTAAGTTCCACTGATTAACATCATCTTCTCATTAAGTTGAGCCCTCTTTGAACTATGTCACAGATGATATTCTCAAATTATTATCCTCTGGCGCATATGACAATAGTCAGCACACCTGTAGTAAGGTATGCCTACATGTATCAGTGAAGCCATGTTATCAAGATGTCATCTACTATTAGACTCCATGAACAGATAGGTATGTAACTCCGTCCTGTGAGCATCCTCTTGTCGTACCAGTCGAGATAATCTTACCTCCCGCCTCCGCTTTTCGTGCTATTTCGTGCAACTCTTTTTGCGGAAACACATGGCTCGCGAGCCACGTATCTCATTTCAAATATAAACACAAGATGCATATATGAGAATTTTTAAGACGAAATAATCGACTCTGATACTCACACATATATTTCTACATATTGCACTCGCTTAAGGAAAGAATTTCTTCTAATTAAGAAAACATTCATGTTGGTTTTTAATTGAGTATTGTTAGTTAACATTAATTAACAAATCCTCGGCCAAGATGCGGGCATTATTCGGAGAGAGACGGCTCGGCGATTTCTGCTGTCGGTCACGACTATTCGCCTCTCTGTCGTACGGGCTGGGAAAGCGCATTGCTACGTCGAAGAGGGAAATCCGAGGACGTAAAGCCAACAGCAAGTCGGATGAGTAATTAACAGTTTTAATAATGATCTACTAATAAAGTTTTTGGGTAGTTTACAAGTATAATGAGAGCGTTATTAGAAATTATTGCTTTGAGCGTTTGCTCGTCTATCTCGTCGGCAGAAAAAAGGAGAGGAATTAATGGAAACTTATTGGAACTATGTGGGTTATTTTTATTTACTCTGATATTATATTACTTGAGAAATATTTGGGTATCTGTCGTTGACTTTAGGGATTCAAATGTATTAATTTATGAGCAATATGGATTAGTTGCGTCTATTATTAAATTTATCTTTCTTTTTTTCATAATAATAATATTAATAATATTCTTTATTGTCCAACAGAAAAAAAAATTCTACTTAAAAGACAAATATAGGAAAAAGTAGAGTACAGTGTTCGAAAATAATAACAATACAATAAGAATAATAGAGAAATAAAATTGAATAAAACAAAAAAAACAATATGTAAGTATAAACTAAGGCCATTTTTCATAATTAAAGTTATTTACAAAAATGGTAAGTAATAAAGATTAACTTTAAGGGTACACTAAAATCTAAATTAATCAAGAGAACTGATGCATCAATGTTGTTATGTATGGGGTTTCAAAAGAAATTTGGCAACAAATTTTGGCTTCATTCCTTGTCGTGTGTGTCCAGTGAAATAGAAATTATGCCTTCCAAGCAGATTAGAGTAATCGAGTCCACGAACCGGATATTTTCCATCATCTCTGAAAGGATAAGTGTTCTTCAAAAATATTTTTTGGACACGCTCAATAGCAAACTGATGATAGAAAGTAATGCGGATGCCAAACAACCGATGCGTATTCCAAAACAATCCAATGCATATTCCAATACTCCGATCTAACAAACGCATATATAGAACTTTTATTGCCAATGGAAATGGTAAAATTCCTGCAAGAACGTATGAGAAAACCCAAGTTTTTGGAAGCACTAGAAGAAAGTTTACAAAAATGGTAAGTAATAAAGATTAACTTTAAGGGTACACTAAAATCTAAATTAATCAAGAGAACTGATGCATCAATGTTGTTATGTATGGGGTTTCAAAGAAATTTGGCAAACAAATTTTGGCTTCATTCCTTCGTTGTGTCCGTGAATAGAAATTATGCCTTCCAAGCAGATTAGAGTAATCGAGTCCACGAACCGGATATTTTCCATCATCCCTAAAGGATAAGTGTTTCAAAAATATTTTTTGGACACGCTCAATAGCAAACTGATGATAAAAGTAATGCGGATGCCAAACAACCGATGCGTATTCCAAACAACCAATGCGTATTCCAATCTCGATCTAACAAACGCATAATATAGAACTTTTATTGCCAATGGAATGGTAAAATCCCTGCAAGAACGTATGAGAAAACCCAAGTTTTTGGAAGCACTAGAAGAAAGTTTACAAAAATGGTAAGTAATAAAGATTAACTTTAAGGGTACACTAAAATCTAAATTAATCAAGAGAACTGGTGCATCAATGTTGTTATGTATGGGGTTTCAAAGAAATTTGGCAAACAAATTTTGGCTTCATTCCTTCGTTGTGTCCGTGAATAGAAATTATGCCTTCCAAGCAGATTAGAGTAATCGAGTCCACGAACCGGATATTTTCCATCATCCCTAAAGGATAAGTGTTTCAAAAATATTTTTTGGACACGCTCAAATAGCAAACTGATGATAAAAGTAATGCGGATGCCAAACAAACCCGATGCGTATTCCCAAACAACCAATGCGTATTTCCAATCTCGATTCTTAACAAACGCATAATATAGAACTTTTATTGCCAATGAAATGGTAAAATCCCTGCAAGAACGTATGAGAAAACCAAGTTTTTGGAAGCACTAGAAGAAAGTTCTACAAAATGGTAAGTAATAAAGATTAACTTTAAGGGTACACTAAAATCTAAATTAATCAAGAGAACTGGTGCATCAATGTTGTTATGTATGGGTTTCAAAGAAATTTGGCAAACAAATTTTGGCTTCATTCCTTCGTTGTGTCCGTGAATAGAAATATATGCCTCCCAAGCAGATTAGAGTAATTCGAGTCCACGAACCGGATATTTTCCATCATCCCTAAAGGATAAGTGTTTCAAAAATATTTTTTGGACACGCTCAATAGCAAACTGATGATAAAAGTAATGCGGATGCCAAACAACCGATGCGTATTCCAAACAACCAATGCATATTCCAATCTCGATCTAACAAACGTATAATATAGAACTTTTATTGCCAATGGAATGGTAAAATCTCTGCAACCCAAGTTTTTGGAAGCACTAGAAGAAACGTAAAAAATATAGGGAGAAAATGTTAAGTGAGAATCAAGAAGTACTCCCAGATCTCTGAACTGAGATACCCTGGGAAGATTGGAATGAAGTACACTCTTTATTTATGAAAACTAAATAATTACAAATCATCCCAACCCCATGCTCCACCTAAAAAAAGAAGAAGAGAAAAAAAAAATAGAGTGTACTCTCTGTGCTTTAAGTACTTTTCTTTATAGCGATTATTAATTGTGATGCACAATTTGTTGTGTTGCTTTTTTTTATTTTGGCATCTGTTTCCTTTTATGGTTGGTTGGAAGATCATTCGTGGATGTAGTTCTCTATATCTCATGATTGAAACCCGCCATTTTCCTTTATCTCTTTTTTTTTTCTCTTTACTTACCTTTTACATTGATAATAATTAATATACTGCCAAGTGTTAGAGAAATTGTTTTTCTTATTACTTATATATTGTTATATTTGCTTGTTTATGGTTTATTTTTGCTTGCTTGTTATTACTGTTGTATGGAAATAAAGGCGCTATTATTATTATTTCACATTTTCACGAGTTTAATTATTCACTTGGTCTTCAACTTAGTGCATCGGTATGAAAACAAGAACTGCTAAGTATTGTTCTACTCACCCAAGGTTCGCCGAAGCAATGCTGTCATAAACCAGCAGTACGATCTTGCATCTCTAAATATAAATGTCTTTTCCAAGGTTTAAATGTTTAATGACTTATGGAACCGTGATGGTATTACTCCCTTCTTGGCAGTTAATAAGATAAATTCCTCTGCTTGTAGATATCCTCATGAGTATTTGTATGATTTCTTCCTCCATTCAGTCACGATACCTTGATCTGCTGCTAGCTACCTCATTATCCATCATGTTCCATCCAAACACCGCCTCCTCATGCAAACTTATCTTTACATTTGTCTAAACCAAAATTCATCTGTATATCCCTACTGAAACATCCTACACAATCCAGGAGATCATGAAGATCATTCTTTTGTTGGGCATAAAGTTTCAAGTCATCCATATACCATAGATGGCTAATTTCAGTACATGGATTTCCTATCTTATATCCCTTGCATTGTTGCTTCAATAAGGAAGTGAGTGGTCGCAAAGCTATACAGAACCAAAGAGGACTAAGGGTATCTCCCTGAAAGATGCCTCTTCGAATATTAATTTTGCCTGCATTGTACGGTTTATTGTTGGACCTAATCATCGTTAGATTAGTACCCACTTTGTCATCGCATGTCGAAAGAAAACTTGAAATATGTTCATCAACTTTGTAATATTTCCAAATAACCTTAGATAACCAGGAATGTGGAATACTATCAAAGGCTTTTTGGTAGTTTATGTACGCCATATAAAGTTGTATCTTCTCTTCCTCTTCACCGTATTCACTACTACTTGGGCTATAATCAATTGCTCCTTACAACCACGTGATCCTTTTCTACAAGCCTTTCCTGTTCTTCATCCACAATTCATTATTTTCCATGTGACGATATATTTTCTCAGATAATACTGCGGTGAAGTACTTATATATTGTTGGGAGACATGTAATTGGTTTATAGTTGGAGGGGTTTGCTGTGTAGATTCCTGTTTTTGGTATTAAATACGTCGTATTAAATACGTCACTCCTTCTGTCATGAAAGATGGTAATGTATGAGGATGCTGGACTATTTCAGTATAACACCGGGCAAGGTGCGGGTATATTGATGTGAATTTTTTGAACCAGAAATTCTGTATTCTATTATTATTATTATTATAATAACTGTAACTGACCTCACTTTTATATTGAGACGGTGATAATTTTATTTTTAAAGTTTTATTTATGATCAGTTGCATATATTGGCAATTATAAACACATTGATTTGCCGGATAGATCAACTTGTATCTTTCCTTGTGAGCAGAATAGGTGTATCTTGGACTATTGGGAAGTTGATTCTACGAATAATACACGCACCTTGGCCAAGGTATTTGTTGATTAACCTTAACTGACAATAGTCAATTAAAAATGCATGCTTTATTAATTAGAAACAAATTCTTTTCTTAAACGAGTATAATGTGTAGGCATATATGTGTGAATATTGTCGCGCTCTTACTTTAAAAAGGTACTGAGATCTTGTACTTACCCGGTAAATTCTTCAGCGACACTTTCTCTGGGGGGTAGGTATAAAAACACACTTTTTACACTACAAACAATTAGATGTATTCAGGACAAAATCTCACAATCGACTCTCCCGATCTTTTCTAAGCGGCTAACTCGAGCCCTCGCTTCCTATGTATCAATTCGCTGACTTAGTTACTATTGCTTCTAACAATCATACCACAGAAACGAGGCTTCGATTTTCGCCTATTACACATATTATTCTATTGTGATACATAATGGAACTTTGCGTGGCATTACCCTCCCCTTTGAAAACATTGTGTCCACACAATCTAACTTTTACAACTGGATAACTGCCACCAAAGCTCCATTATTTACAATTTTGAAAAAAAAGGTGTCAAGAATGAGAAAATTAAGAATCAAACTTTGAACAGAAAAATAATGAAAAGAAAAATTACAAGTGAAGTGATAGTTTAACAATTTCATTTATTTTCGAATTCTTCCTCATGTTCGTACATCGTTGCTGTGGCACCTTCCCATCCAGGTCGAAGTTATATCATCCTTGCTCCTTCCAATTCCTTGTCGCTGTTGGCTGATGTTCCGTTCCAGTACAAAGGTTGTGAGTTGACATAGTGACTTCGAGCATGTCTCAGTCTCTAACTCTGCCTTCGACAGGAAGCTGCCTCATTCCGTGGAGTGATCCAGATGCCATGCTTGTTACTGACATAGTGACAGTACCCTTTGCAAATTGAGTTATTGCAGGTCGAGGCTCGAGGTTGACTTGAAAAATTGCAATGGACAGAGTTTAGAACCTCTAATCGCTCCGTCCTTTGGGGTTTAAACGATCATTATTTTGTGTTTCATTTCTCTGATTTACGCGGCATGCAGCTGCAATATGGCCTCTGCGGTTACAATTATAACCAACTGGACGACTGTCTATAGTTCGGGAACGATTGTTATAATTATTTCGATTTCGAGTCTGAGGTGGCGCTTGTCGTGATTGGGATTGTGGCGTTTGAGATTGATTGGAGTTGCCACCGGAAAAATTTTGAATATTAGAATTTGGTTGAGTTTTTAATTCCGATAAAACTAAATTTTTTATGTCGTTCGCCATACTTTTTATAATTTCTGCAACATTCACATCTTTGTTTTTACTTTCAGCTTGTGTTTTTTCGGCTACATAAGAACTACCTTCTCGTTCAGTCTCAGATATTGAATCAATTAGTTCCTCGAATTCCGAAAGAGTGGCAGGTCTACTTATATTTATCATATGTCTGTAATAGGGCAACATTCCAGCTGTTAATCGCCGCATTACCTCTTTTTCAGCCATAGTTGGGTCTACCTCATCACAAAGGTCAATAATTGCATAGAAATATTCTAAATATGATTCATTCGCGAGTTGACGCCTATTTAATAATCTAAATTCAAATACATCCTCGAATTCGGTCCAATAAACTTACATTTAAAAGCTTTTAAAGTACCCACCATGTAGCGTCTGGTTTCGTTTGGCAAATTCCGGAACCAAACTGCTGCACTGTTTCTAATGAATTTACGAAATACATAAGTTTAATGCGTCATCCACGCATTAGCTTGCGCCGCAACAGCATATTCTCTCAAAAATTCTACTGGGTTATTCCGAGTTGGGTCAAAGATGGTGGTTTTGAAAAATTTAGGTGTTATAGGTTGCCGCAACTCGTTAATTTGGCAATCGTTTCTCCTAATCAATTACAATTATTTATCAAAAATGTATATATTTGGGGTTGTTGCGGTGGTGAATCTATCAAACTCTCTTTGGATTCCTTGGTGGAGCCGTTGTGGATTTTTTTAGGTAAGTGTGGGGTTAGACGATTAAGAATTCGTTTAGGAATTGCTCTTGTGACACATTTATCATTTGATTAAGGTGGTCCTTGCACAAACGCCGTGGAATCATCCGAACTCATCAAATAGGGATTTCCACTGGTAGAATGCTACTTGAGATATTTTGAAAGGAGCAATGCTTGTATTGGGGGAGGGAGGGGGTGGTTGCGCTTTTTGGTGTATTGTTTTCTTTATTGCTTCATCCAAAGGGTTAACAGGATTTGTGGCTACTGTTGTAGGAAAAGGTGTGCTTTTTACTGGAGGTGACGAGGTATAAGGGAGCTCTTCCATATACACCCTCGTCTAATCGTATGTTAAATAAATTGTTTGTCTCCAAAATAGCGTCCTTTTTATGTTGCAATCTAGTCTTTACTTTATCCACATTATCGTTTCGTCCGCCATTATTTAATTGAACAAAATCTCAACATGAATAGATTAAATTCAACTATATGTATAAAATATAATTTAAGGTGATAAAAAAAAATAACAATCACTGATTGCAAATAACAAAATGTGTTTTAAAGCAATTCAAAATATAATGAAATTTGAACACCCTCCACAATTGTCGCGTCTCCTACTTTAAAAAGGTACTGAGATCTGTGCTTACCCGTGAAATCCTTTAAGCGCAACTTTTTACTAGCGGTAGGCATAAAAAACACATTTTTTACCAACTCCAATCAAAACTATGTAATATCTTCACAAAATTCTAACAATCGATTTCTCCCGATCCCTGTCTCGCGGCTAACCCGAGCCCTCGCCCTTCCATGTATCAATTCGCTGACTTATTACTATTGCTTCTACATCATACCACAGGAAACGAAGGCTTCGATTTTCGCCTATTAAACATATTATTCTATTGTGATACATAATGGAACTTTGCGTGGCAATATATCGTAGTCGATTATTTTATCTTAAAAATTCTCATATTTTACATCAGAACACGCATCGCTTTGTCTGCCGGTATTTTGGCATATGCTTCACCTGATCAGGGGCAATACCCAAGTTCACAAAAGCGTAACATCACTTTTGACGAGGTACATCGTCACTTGACATGATAAGAGACAGTATTAGAAATTCGAATGCATCAAATTCCCAAAGGGCATATAGGGTATCGCCCTTCGGAGGTGTATAAATCTTAATATTTTCGAACATAACCCGCACCGGATGCATTTAGGGAGCATTCCAACTGTTACGATAAAGGGGTAGGCAGTACTGAGGTAGTACTGCATTCGTGTCGCAACCGAAGGGTTGATTTTTCTTCGTAAAACGCGGCAAGGGTCCCTCCACCTTCAATTATCTTTATTGCGATTCGAAAAAGGGTCCCAAAATTAACGCGCAGTTCGTTCGGGCCTCCCTAAATTCAGGTGGAAAAAAGCGAATCGCCTCCCGCCCTGCCCCTCTCGCCTCCTAACCGAGCGTTGGGAAGACGTCAAAGGGTATCGCGTGTTGAGGCGTCATCCTCACGAAATGTAGGGCCATCGACGATCAGTGGAATTATCTTTCCGGGGACGAAACCATTAGTATTTATGAGCGTTCTAACGAGTTAAGTTTCATGGATCGTCGTTTTAAAATACGATACTCGAATTAGTTAATGATACCTATAGGAAAAATATATTAGTATATTTGTTTGTGCCATGGTGGATTGTAAGTTATTTGGAAGCGGCATTGATTTAGCTCGCAAAATAAGCTCAACTTACTTGTTATTTATTTATTATAGGTAACAGTTATTGGCATTGTTCAATCATGCCGATTAGAACTGACACATACACTTGTAACGATTATATTGGGACAGTTTTTCTGCAATATCTCCTAAACCATTCATTTCAGCTAAAAACGGTTTTTAACATTTTTTTAACGGTTAATCGATTGGCACAGAAAAACTTAGGGGTTGCTATTTAAAAAAAAATGAGATATCACAAATTGAAGATCTGTCCTTTTACCCCCTCTCTTCCTGCAGTCAGTTTAATATTTCTTAATTTCTTTGTTGAAAATAGATATCCCATTTAGTGAATATTATTTACAATGAAAATGAAAAAATTACACTGTACCAACTGCAAGCAACTTAAAAGTTCGTGTACCACTGCATAATACAAAATTATTTAAAAAAAGCGAATATCTTGTAAAGCATAAAGATTAAGGGCATGGTATGTTAGATAAACGTGACCTAAAATTCAGAGTAGAATCCAAATTTGAAATAACAATACTACCTTTATATTTGAAATAACAAAGTTAGTAACTACTTCCGGTATTAGGGAATATTACCGGAAGTCGAAAATATTTTAGCTAAACTAACCTACACAAAAATTTTTAAATCTCGCATTTATTTGCTTCTCCATAAACTTTTAATGGAAGCTCGTCATGACACGGGGATATTAAAAAAAAAATGATTTAAATCATTTTTAATGTGTCCTCTTCCGTTGTTAAAAAGATAAAAATATCATTAAAAAACATTCTATCCCCTCCCTTTCCCCTTTCCAACGTTAAAAAAATATATACGGTTTGAGTTTTGATCCGTCTTCTCTTTCTGTTTAGTAAAAAAGAAAAAAAGTACCATTTAAAAAACATTGCCCTCTCCTCGCGCCTCTTCCAATATTAAAAAAAAATGTTTTGAAGCATTTCTAATGCATCCTCTCTCCCGATGTTTCGAAGAAAAATTATCTTTAAAAAAATTAATTCTCCCTGTCCCCTTCTTCCAGTGTTAGAAAAAAATATGATTTAAAACATTTCTAACGCATACTCTCTCTCGATGTTTCGAAAAAAAAGAAGAAAAACTCTCATTAAAAAAAGCTAATATGCTCGCCCCTCCCTCCTACCAATGGTTAGAAAAAATATGATTTTCAAAGATTTCTTATGCATCCTTTATCCAGATGTTTCGAAAAAAAAAAAAAAAAACCATTAAAAAGAACAATCCCCCCCCCCCCCATCCCTTTCCGATGTTAGATAGAATATGATTTAAAACACTTCTAATGCATCCTCTCTCTCGATGTTTCTAAAAAAGAGAAAAATTATCATTTAAGAAACTAATCCCCTCCCATTCGCACCCCTTCCAAAAAAAATATTTGAAACATTTTTAATGGCTCCTCTCACCGATGTTTAAAAACAAGAAAAAAATATCATTAAAAGAAATATCCTTCCGCTCCCTTTTCCTCTTTCCAATGTAAAAAAAAAATGATTTGGAACATTTCCAATCCACCTTCTTCATGTGTCGAAAAAGAAAAAATATTTAAAAATCATTACCCCTGTACCCATCCAATGTTAAAAAAAATATTTCGAAAAAAAAAAAAAAATCAAAAATTAAAAAAAAATCATTCCCTCCCGCCCTTAAACCCCTTCCAATGTAAAAAACAAAAATTAAACCGCATCGAACATCCCATGCAACCAAAATAA